>JAYKQN010000003.1:25167500-25437500 GCA_036785175.1 Eupleurogrammus muticus
GACTCAGTCGCTTGAGCACCTTAATAGGCTTGAACTTTCCCCCTTTTTTCTTCTGCTGCTGCTGCTGCTGATGTTCCACATCTGGATCCTTGTTAAATTCTGTTATAAATGAAAAGAGTAGGAAACTTAAGAAATGCTTCATAAAGTATACATCTCTCAAGTGATTTTTACCTGCTGCCTTTTTGAGTTTAGTCACTTGGTTTATATGTGAAAAAAAAGCTAGAATTCTCATCTTATTCTCCATTTTGCTTTTTTTGTCCAACAAACACTCCAAAACTAAGGTTTTCCCTCAAACCACATCTTAAGTAATAAAAACAGCAAATCAACACAATGGAGAAAAACCTTTCTCTCTCCTTGAAGGATCACTGACATATTTAATCGACAAACTATGTTAAATGCCATTAACCTGCTGCAATAAGGCATCCTACCTTTTTTCTTCAGCATGGCTTCCATGATTTTATCCTCCTCTTCTTCCCTGTGACAGACAGAAGGGCTGATTTTTTTCACATAGTTGGAAAGAATCACCTGATACTATGTTCTGGTTTGTTGCACAGATAGACAGTAACTTCAAGTTGTTCGTTACCTCTGTCTGTCCTGGTCCATGTTGTTGACGATTTGGTTCCGCTGTTCAATGATGGTCACCAGCTCAGCCATGAGCTCCTGCTCCCGGCTCTTGTCTTCATCGGTCCAGTCTTTCTCTGAGGAAAGATGGGACGATCAATAGTTTCATTTAGGGTTTCTTTTTATGTCAACTAACATATTAAGTGAATTGACAAAGTAGAAAGTCCTTTCTTATAGTCAGACTCATAAATGTATGTAAAGTCATACATGAAGTGATTAGTCCCTGTTAATAGAACATTAAAGACATATCATATAATTCTGTTACAGATAATAAGGCTGTTGATCTTTGTTTAATATAATCTCTGTAGAAGTTGCACACACATTACAGTAGAATAACGGAGGTCAAACACTAAGTGTATAGTTGTTGCCTTGTAACATGAGTCCTGTATAACACACTCACCTGGTTTGTTGAGAAGACATCTCAGCTCATATTCCACATCAGCTTGCCTCTCCTCCAGATTCTGCTGCTTTGCCCTGCAATAGACACACACACACACACACACAGACAGACACACAGACAGACACACAGACAGACACACAGACAGACACCATTATCATCATTACTGGTAACCTCTGACTTACTTTTTTAAACTACTTTTCATCTTTTTTCTAAAAAATATAATTAGGTGAAATTAAAATTAAGGCTGTAGAGGGAAAAAAAAAGTTCTCATCCTCCATAAATAACTGACCTAATTTTTCTGCCCAGTCTGGTGGTAGACATGTTAATAGGCACAAAGAGATGAAGGAGGAACCTGGCACATTAGCTACACTGAATAAGGCAGCGATAATCAAATCAAATCATTTTTAGTTTTCAATGAGCCCAGTGCATGCAGCACATATGAGACATATGAGGGGTATATTGCATGGATAGTTAATTTCTTTCTTTTTTTTCTTTTTCTGTATTTGCCGGCTTCTGGTCAACTCTTATGTTTCAGGAACTGCTTGAAACATGCTTTGTGATAGTCTAAGGAGAGACTGAGGGCGAAGTGTTACTCTGATGGTCACATCGGCATCTCGCTGCAGTCCGATACTTACGTGTAGACCAGCTCAGCTTCTCGTCGGACTAAAAGGTGTTTTTCATGAATGAGAGTGAACCAGTCAACCAATAGGTGCTCCTCATCCTCATCTGAAGAAAGGGACACAGATGTAGACCTTTTTAATCTTTCAAGCAAAATTCAATCCTCTCAATATTTTTGGCTTACTGGCATATTATTATAATTAGAATTAATATTTGTGAGTTAAGTAATATTTCATTTTTACTGTTAAGTAATATTTCAGACAGATTGTTCATAAGCCATTATACATACATTTAATTACATAATATAATTGCCATTTGAGGTAATTTGAATGCCATTACTATTCTATGTAAAAGTATTATTCCCTTTCCTTTTTCCACTACCACTTGCACTAGCTTTTGTTTTATCAACCATGATAAATAGGGTTAAATTGTGCTGAAATGGTAAAATATCCAAAGGTATGAAGCCTAATGTCTGCTGAGATGCTCACAGAGACACGTGCAAGAACTCATAAATCGGAAGGTTATATTATGGGGAACTGCTGTATAGAGAAACGTTTCTGTGGATATAATGTATTATGAATACGGGGGCTGAGGAGGCGCTACCGTTGGGGCTGTCTCTCAGTTTCTTCTCCAGCTCCACTCCTCTCTGCTCGAGCTCGTCCAGCTGTTTTTCCAGATCAGCCATCTCTCCGTGGATGTCCTCCACCGGGATGTACTGATCTGACTGCACCTGCAAGAACGTTGAGGATGAAACATTTGAATACTTTCTCTGTCTCTGACACATTCCCTTTATTTTCAATACTCATATTCTGTCTTTTGCTTATGTACCTTGCGTTTAATAAGAGGGAAGCCGTGGCCAGGGGCCGGAGGTCTGGCAGGACGAGGTCCTTTTGGAGGTTTAGATTTGGATTTAGCAGGGGAGGGAGATGCTTTCCTGTTAAACGGGTTCTCCTTACAAATCCTCTACAATGACAAAAGAGGCACAGCTGAAGTATAATGTTTATTGTTTTATATTTCTTATTTAGAGGTGAGCGTATCACCTTGTTGTGTGAAAGGTTGTCCCCCGGCAGTGAGGCCAACGGGCTGGGGGTCCCTGCAGGCCGTGGTGGAGGCCCCAAAGTCGCTCTCGTCCCCGAGCTGCGGCTGGTCTGTGGTGTGGCTGGAGCGGAGCTGGCATTTGGCGGCATGGGGGAAGGAGACGGGGACGGGGAGGGGTGAGTCAGCCGCTCCGAAGAGGAGGAGGAAGGAGAGGTCGCAGAGTCGCACGGCGAGTGGATGGAGGGCTCCGAGATGCTTTTGGTGAAAGAGTGTTCCTGGTCGCTGCTGGCACCGCCGCCCAAGCGGGGCTGGGACGAGCTGTTTTCTGAGCCAGAGGACAGACTCTCTATGCTGAGAGCTGGAGAGGGAGAGCAAGAGGATGGCTGAGAGTGAGGGAAAACTGAGGAGAGAGTTCAGTAAAAGAAAAAAAAGAAAAATCATAAAGCAGAGATGAAATCAAATTTAAAATAGTTGGAATAGATGAAGTGGAGAGAGAATGGAGGGGGAAGACAAAAAACAATGAATATCTACAACCAACATCTCATTCTTCTGGTTTTTAGTCCGTCAGTATTCCAACACAGACAACATTTTGTTTTGTTAATGCTGGACTCTGAACTACAGTTTACGTGAAACAGTATCTATTGAAGTCCCCAGGTTTTTTATGGTTGAAGTTTATGGTCGGCAATTGTCAAAGCGATGTCGCATAATCCACCATTAAGTGTTCTTAGGGGGGGGAGAGTGTTTAGATAGGGTGACATAACTTGTTTCTATTATACAAACAAACATTTTATCGCTTTCACAACTTTTGCAACCAAATTTAGACCTAAAACACAGGCAAAAAAACCTATAAAAATCAGTGCTATTGTAGGATGAATGCCCTTATCTCTTGAGGGTTTTCTGAAAAATATTAATATAAGATCATATTAATTTTCAATGTGTATGAAAACCTTAATATCTAATCACATAGAAATATGAAATAAACTGCATTCTAAAGGTAAGAAAAAAAAGGGTCTTATTAAAACATGCTTTCTTAGCACTGACATACTAACAGATTTTATATTTTATATAATTAATTCATATAACGAATAACATTTTAAAAACACACAGACCAACTGATATAACACAAAGACCAAGGCACCTTGGTATGAGAGGGGTGGGAAAGGGAGGGTGCGGAACTAGGAACAATCATAGTGTCTGAGCACCATGGCTCCACTTTAGCAGCATCATCAACATTACACCAACCTACCTACATGTATCCGCACAGCTTTGAGTCTCCTGCCGAGTGCTGCTTACCGCAGCAATGTTTATTTATTGTCATAGTTTCACACTGCATACAGCAGCCATTGGTTAATATACACAGGATGTGGGTCTTATTGATTTGAGTAACAGTGTGTGTTTGAGACAGGCAAGGTCTAATTGTTTTTTTTGTTCAATTCTTTGCAAGCTCTCTGAGACCAGAGAAAATTAAGTGCCGGGCCAAATCTGCCCACGGCCTCGAGGTGGACAAATACAGGCAGAGAGGAGCTCACGGAGGTTTTCTGACCTTGGTTGGCGGCAGGCGGCTGTGGAGCACGAGGTGCCGGCCGTTTCTTGCTCTTGGCACTCCCCGGGCTGGCAGAGCGGGAGGAGCTTCCTCCACTAGGGGGGGTGTCTGCACCCGTGGCATCAGCTGCATGAGTGATGCGGTACCACGGGTGAGTCGCCGCCACCGTGGGAGGAATAGCACTCCCCTCACCCTCCTCTTCTTCCTCCGCCACATTGTTCTCGTCATCATCTTCGTCAAATGGGTTTGCGGGCGGGGGAGGCGTGCTGGGTCTGGAGCCCTCACCTTTGAGAGAGGACAGAGAGCCTGCATTGGGAGGTGTTGCCAGACCCGTAGGGGGACGGGGAGCCGCTTTCTTCTTCTTTGTTTCTGATTGGACCAGGGCGAGCCAAGGCGGGTCTTTGGGTTTAGGGGTGCCAGTGGACAGGCTGGACAGTGGGACACACAGATAGGGATGGAGGGGTTACAGAGGGTAGGACAGCACAATGCGTCCAAGCAGAGACATGGAGGGAGACAGACGATTACATGCTGTAACACAATGTTTTTCAGAATAAAGACAAAAAGACGATGATACGATCGAGGTGGATGAAATGAAAGAAATGGACAGGAAGAGGTTTTAACTACCTTCCAGGAGAGTGGGACCTTTCTCGTGGTTTGGGAGGAGTCGGAGGCTTCTGATGTTCACCTATATTTCAAGATTAAAAATGAGCATGAAAATCATTTTATTAATATCCTGACATATTTTACCGTCTGTGATGAGTACGTACTGGGTATGAGGCCGTCTGCTGGGCGGGGGAGCCGGACCCGAGGGGAGGGGCGAGGAGGGGGGATGGGTTCAGACACCCGGCGAGGAGCTGGCACTGGACGACAGACAACTTGATGCTGACTGACAGGTGGAGAAGGGACGTCCCCGTTGGCATTAGGCTTTTCTGGTGCTTGGGTGTCTTCTTCTTCTTTTACGCCTTCATCCTCCTCCTCCTCGCTTTCATCAAAAGGGTTAGGAGGAGAAGCCGGACGCGTTTTCTCCTCTGGCTCTTCACTCTCATCTGTCTCTTTTGCGTCCTCTTGGTTTGTTGTAACAGAAGTGGCTGTGACAGAGTCGGTGGCAGGTGTGTCCGTATCGTTTGCTCCATTCACAGATAACGGAGTCTTTGCCTGGTTGGTTTCAGAAGCCGTGGTCTGAGGAGTCGTGCTGCGACCAATCCTGGCCGACTGAACAACGACAGGTCTGTCGCTAAGATCTTGGCGGCCATTCTGACTGGCTAAAGTGTTCCTTGTGAGGTGATGTGTACAGACCAAAGCCCCGGAGCTGTTTTCTAATTTGTAGGATCCAGGAAGCAAAGTGCTATGACATTCTGTGCACCTGAGGACAATCACACAGAACTGTGAGATCTACAACAGGTCACAGATATCAGTGTAATAAAAAGACAAGATTATCCACATGAACATGTGACAAAATAATAAGTACCCCTATAACATCATCTAATGGTTGTTTTTTTACTTCTGCTGTTTTACTAATCACACACTCTTTGCCTTCACATGAAATCAGATTGGAGTTGCTTATCAAATCACATCAAGTTTATTTCTAAAATGTAGTTGAGAAACAACTGACTTATGGATGATGTATTACGCTCATTTTTTGAGAACTGTCAAAGCCTGCTGCCTAAAACAACTCAACCAACATGAACTCATAATTATTTCAACAAAAGCAGTATTTACTGGGCTTGAGTTTAGAGTACAGCTGTTGGTCTTTGTTGCATTTTTAGGTTTATTTAGGCATTAAACCACACTTGCTGTTACCACAACTAACAACAGGTGTCAATAAAGCTCATGGACACAGTCGTCAGTAGCTGAAGCTGCGGCATTCACCTGAAGCAGTTGCGATGGTAGAGTTTGCCATCCAGCAGAAACCTCTGCACCAGATGGACATGTTTTTGACAGGCGGCGCAGGTGCTGCTGAGGGTGCTGCGCCTCAACGCCGCAACCGCTTCCGTACCTGCCTCGGCGGGGTTGTTCAGCTAGTGCAAGCGCCGGAACGTTGTTTGACACAAGGTGTGTGGGGGGGTCAGGGGAAGAGACGTCAGGGAAAGGGGGAGATGGAGAGTAATGGGGAAGGGGAGATCAAAAACGGAGTCAGGATTTGAGGAATGTGGATTCTTCGGTTTCGCTCGCTACATCTACTCTCATTGATTCATTACTGCATTTCTTTTTCATTTTAAAACATCTGATCTGTACAAAAGTAGGCCATGATAAAAGTTTATATTAGTTAAAAAAAAATTACAAACAACTTGGGTTAGTAACTTTGGGAGCCCTACATACTGTATTTCTTTGATATGATTAATATGTTGTCAGACATTTGGGCTTTTTATTTGGATAGAGTAAATAAAGGGGTAAGCAGCAGCATATTCAAAAACTTGGCACACAGTGTTAGGATAATACAGCTGTTAGTCTCTTATGTACAAAAGGTGGTTAAAAAGACTTCCCTATCTGTTGCTTTCACCTCCTAGCCCACCCACCACCCCCCATCCTAATGCCTAGGCTCAGGTCCAGAGAGTGGAGGGGGAGTCAGATGCGAGGAGGAGGAAGAAGAAGAGGAGGGAGTGGAATGGTTTTCCATCTAAACAGGGGGGGTGGTGAAGTTGAAGAGGAGGAGGATGCCAGTACATGGGGAGTGAGGGGATGGAGGAAAGAAGTGGAGGGCATGCGAAAGAAAAGAGAGACAGGATACAGAGTCTATCTTTATAGACTTACACTACCTCTGTTGTTGGGCTTTCCCCCTGCTGTGCAACACAAAGCCCATACGAGGAAGCAGTAATTATAAAACACATGTATGTATTGTACATTGTTGTACTCAAACGGCAGGATGGGGTTTGTATTGTACAGATCCGATGACTTAATACCCACAAATAGCACATGCAAAATTATGCTTATATATTGCAAGGCTTTAAATATAAGCTATTGAATGTTTACTAAAGGTTCCAGTGTGCTCATCCAGTCCACTAAAGGAGTTCACTAATAAAGGAAACCTGAAAATGTAAACTTGTTAACATGCAGCTTCAGTGAAACTTTCATGCAGTGCTTGTTGACTTTTATACTATGTTAAGGTTACGAGGCCTCATTTATAGAAAAAAAAATAATCAACACATGCATGAGAGGCATTCCTGTTAGTCTCTACATACAGACTCCAGGTGCCAGGTTGTGTTCTTACCTCAGACTCAACCGTTTTTTCTTCCAAAGGGGTTTGAGGCCTTTTCTGGGCTGGCTCATTATGACTGACAGAACTAATCCTCTTCATGCACGGAGGGTTTGCTGCAGAAGGAAAGAAATCATCAATTCATGACATAAACCTGTAGTTCTCAAAGTTATTTTGTTTCAGTAGCCACTTTCCATGATCTCTAAATCCATGTGCCCTCTTTTTGCTTGATTAGAACAACATTTTACTACAAGAGAAAAGCATATATGATGCAGTAAATGTATGTTAACCCATCTTTTGACAAATTAACTAATGCCATAAATATTTTAACACTGGCCACAACATTTCAGAATATCCAGTTTTGATGTTAATAGCTTTGGTAAAACAGGACTTCTTATTCTGAATGAAATCACCCGAAAGGAAGATTCCTGTGCAAGTGTTTACATGAGACCAAATGCGATGATCACATTAAGATGTGTGTTTACACGCAGGCGTCTAAACAGCTAACATAGCAACAGACCAGTTGTTTGCTGCAGTTTAACAATATAGCTCCACAGTCACTTTAACACAAACGCGAGATATAATAAAAAAAAAAAAAAAAAGTAAGGCAATAATCAAACCTTTTTGATTATTTTTACATTTTCCCCCCTTTCTGATAAGCATCTCCATGTACCCCTAGGTATACTAGTAGCCCCATTCAGAAACACTAATACAGGGTTCCTACTTTTTATATGAAACTTCATACCCATTTTACTGACTGGCAAAGAAAAACCTTTTTTTTTTTAATTTGTTCATTTATGTTTGTATTAAATATGTACTCACTAAAAAAAAAAAAACCTAACTTTTCACTAAAACCTCCGCTGTAGTAGTTAGGTCATTGTAAATATAATGTACTACAGCAGAGTAGGGAAAAGTCATTTTGTTCATTTTTGGTGAAAATTCTTTAGCAATAAATTCATATTGAATCATGAAATTTTCAGACCCTAACACGGACGACAGCATATAATGCTAGATTGGTGATGTGGAGATGTTTTTTCTGGTAAAATGTGAGGTTAAGAGGAACGTAGACAGTCATATTTTAGTATATCAGAGTATGATGATGTTGCTGCTATATGCTACACTCTTTATTTACATGAACACTGCCTTGGTCTCTGATTGAAAGCTCAGATAAAACCAAATATCAAGGCAATGTCAAATAATATGCCAAGTTTACCACAGTTTTATTCCTGAGGTAAATTATCTCAGCTCACACACACATAGCATCCACCCTGACAACAACACAAAGATTTTAGAACGCAACCTATGGCAAAACAGAACCTTTGAACCATGACAGTTCCACCACTTTTTATTTAGGCCAAGTTATTTAATCAAAACAATAGTGGTTAACAAATGAAACCTTTGAAGAGAATGTGATAAAGAGATGGTACATGCTGGACGCTTTCTTTTAAAGTGTCTTTTTAAGGTATTATTTCCAATGTAAGACCCTGTGGGAGCCCTGTGATATGAGCAAACTATGAACTGTGTAGGTTCCTGTCACACCCACAAGCGTGACAAGAAGTTTTCCAGCTGATAACAATTGATTTATTATATACTATCAGATGGAAAACAATTAAATTTCAATAAAATAAACAGTATATAAATGGAAATACTGTACTGTATCTGTCAAATGTTTAGTCAAAAAATACTATGGACTAATACTAGAAGATGAACAAAATGATTTTTTATAAAGTTCCCAACCTTGAGACTTGTTGTTAAAAAAATTGTAGTACTGGGAGACGTAGGTGATGATGCTGAGCCTGTCAGGCACTTTCATAGAAACCATGTCCTCTGGATCCAACAGGGCCGGAATCCCCAGCTGTGTCTCAGCCACTTCAAACGCCTACGATAAAGCAAAGTAGATAAGTATGGAGCAGAGAAACAGTATGCTGTTTGTTTACAAGCATGCCGATAACTCTCAATAAACCTCAGGGACTCTTTGAGGCAGGCTATCAAAATATCCTTTAATCGTGCTATCAAATTAAATAATGCACTCTCCAGTTTTTCATTTCCATTAAGGCAATGCATTTATGCAGCAAACAGAAGGAGCCCTGAGTAACCTAACTCTGCTTTCAAACTGTCAGTGTTACATCATCATCAGTCGTTCATAATGTCATGTTTTTCCCTTGAGGATAACCATCAGTCTAATGAAAAATTCCACTGAGATGATAGGGTATGGTTACATAACAGCACAGATACAATCCTTGGCAGTCACAACACTGAAATCCTGCCAACAAAATGGTACAATCAATCAATCTTCATTTGTCACATGTGATCACAGTGTAATACAAAGTGAAACTGAATCGTGGCCTCTCCTTCGATTTGTGACAAACAGCCCAAATAAGAAACAAAAAACTATGATCAACAAACCAGGAGTGATAATGTGTGCATGACTGGAACTGTGCAGTGCCAGGCAAAGATGTCTCCATGATCCTAGTGGCCTGAGGGTAGGAGCTCCTCACAGGAGCAAAGTGGAAACAAGCAAACTAAATTAATTGTATTGCACTTTGTAAATAATACCTATTTATAGCTAAATGATTCTCTCTGATTTTTTTCCAGACCTACTTTGCAATGTTTTTTGTAAGACAAATTATGTGTTCCACACTGATGACACATCAGTTTTTAGTTATAAGCGTGACCACGTCAGATGTCTCACAAACAATTTTCTCAAACAGTTAAATCTGTAAAATATCCAAAAAATAGTGAAAAATTTACAAATACATTCAGTTTGCTGTTGTGTATTACCTAGAAATGCCTTAAACCCTGACAATTGAGAAGCTCAACCCAGAAAATATTTGACATCTTTGCTCTATAAAAGACAAACTATTACTCAGTTGTTGATTCAGGCTGTGCTATTTCACCGACTTTGCTGCAGCTCAACTTGACATTTATTAATTCAACCAAAAAGTAAAGTGAAAATGCAAAGAGAAAAAAAAATAATCATCGTTTAAGCATATACAGGGAAATGAAACGCACACTGAGTTTATTTGTGATTCTACAGATCAGCAGTGGTGCTTCTGAACTATAGTAGCAGGCTTGAGCCTCTGAATGCTGACAAGAGGTTAATATGTGACAGCAATTATACAAAAAGGATTTTTTAAAGTATTTTTGTGTCTCCAGTATGAGAGGGGAATTAATAATCTGTAAAGAGACAACCATTAATAAATTTAGGACGTAAATCCTTCTCCACATTTGCAGTCATGGCTTTTGAATTGATTGCTTTATTAAAAAGAAAAAATAAATAAACAACTTAGAGCCAGCAGAGTTTGTTTCTGGTGCTACCACCGACGGCTTCACTTTCCCTAAAAGCTGCAGGATGAAAAGAATGTCAACAGCAGACGAGCTGCCAAACTGAGCTCAGACTGAAAACGAGGAGACTCCCATTTCATCCCTCAATGTCCTGTTGGCTTACAGACCATGTGGAAAAACCCGACCAGGGAAACATGGTTTTCAAAAGTTTTGAGCTGGTTTCAACCCACTTAAAATGTAAAGCTGCAACATCAGCACTTCAGGATCTACAACCCTCTTCAATAGTGCCCCCCCTTCTCCTCACCCTGTTTGCCCTCATTATTCCTAGTCAAGATTCATCAGGATTAGGTAACACAGTCCTTCACACAGACAGTCCAACACACTGAAGTCACACATTACATGACTGCATGTAATAAGGGTTAATTATTTTAGGGCTGGGAGAAGCACAATCACTAGCAGATGCAACAGCTGAAACTAGGTGACTGATAAAAAGTTGGCTCCCGGGGAGGGGAAACGGCATGATGTCACACAAAATGACAGAATCATCCGACACAAGACCAAACCTCAAAACACAAGACTGTGAAATTGACTCACCAGTTGGTTGTTTTCGTAGACATTCTCTTTGGACAGCGAGCCAAAATCTCTGCAATGACAGAAATGAAATTCACAAATCACATTTAAGATCGGGGCTGTGGCTACTCAAAGTTCATGAAATAACTGTCCAAACAAATACAGGGTACTACTGAATTTAGCTCTCCGCCATATTTACACTCATGTTATGAACCATCAAAAAGCTATTATCGGCTTGACAGCATGACAGCACTGGTGAATGGTCATGATTCGCAACTGCCCCAACGGACAACGGTCCCAAACCACACAGAAAAGATGCCTGTTGTGAAAAAAAACCCCACAAGGACAAAAGGAAAGACACAGCAGCACCAAACAAGCATGATGGGGTGATAATTACAAGGTTTGGCTTTGAAATGCCCAGAGCGAGAAATCAAAGCCAGGCCTGCTCACTAGTAAACATCCTGCAGTAACTGGAAAATGTCTGAGGGGTTTCCAGGATGAAAGTGTGTGTTTGCATAAGTAAAGGTAGGGCGGCTAAAGAGGTCGTTTTAACAACAGCACGGCGGAAAAAACAGCGGAGAGCTTGCGGAGACCATGTGGAACTCTTGAAAAAGGGAAAAACCCCTCTCAATGAGCTCCGTGTTGGAGCCACACAGAGTGATCTCTGTTCTCTCTAATCTACTCTAGTTCCCATGGTCACAAACAACACCGAGCGGCGGCTCTAACAGCCAAGACCGTTTCAGAACCGGTCCACTGTCTCAGATCTACCAACAAAGCCAGATAAAGCAGTGACAACCTAAAAAAATGTTGCTTTAACAGTTGTTTGGAGTTTTTTGAGCTTCACAGAACAGACGACTCCTGCCAACATTCGCATGGATGACGGAGTGCAGTGTGTGATCTGAATAGCGAACCTAATCCACTGTGACTCAGAGTTTCACTCCGAGGTTTATTTTGGGAAAGAGGACTGCGGTGGGACAGTGGGTGCCTGTGCGTGCCTGCACAAATGTGTGTGTGTCAGGTAATGAAAATCCTCCTGATCAACACCTGAATTGAACGGCACATCTGCCGGATCTGGTTCAGTCAGGGCTTAGCTTTGAATATAGGTGATTGGGATTTAATCATGTAATGAAAGTCAAGTTTATAAATACCCAGAGAGTAAAAAAAATGTTTAGCAGAAAGGAACTGGTGAAAAAAAAAAAAACAATCAAGTAAAAAACACTAAGTCACTGCAGTGAAATGACCTCAAATGCAGGGAAGTTGCATGTTAAGCACTTTCAATGTGATTTTTATGGCACAGTCTCATGCACTTGGCTTAACTAGGTTATATATATATATATATATATATATATATATATATATATATATATATTCCTGCAGTCATACTATCAGGTCCCAAGTGGGTTAAGTGACAGTCGGTCTTGGCTCGGGAAATTCAGATGAGTCTATTTACTGTACCAACGTCACTCCACTGCATCGCTGTGATGTATTCTGATTAGAGGACATTGGCTGCAGAGCAGCACTACAATGGCATTAGAGCTAAATCCAGTTTGACAGGCGGAGGTCTCAGCTGCAGATTAGACTGAAGGACTGTCCGTCTGGATCAAAGCAAGTTCGGCCGGGCCACCGCAGCTACTCTGCACAGACGGCTGAACACGGGAGGCATGCCAGGGCACAAATTGAAGAAGCAGAGCTGGGAAGCCGAGTGTTTTAGGATTTGTCCGCTCGCCTACTTTCGGCTTTACCGCTGCGCTGTGTGTGCAGATAAATTCCACATCACTGGCTTGTCCCTCAGTGAGTGGTCCAGTGAATGTTTGCTCCGCTACCATCCAAGCGTGGTCCAATTTGCTCACAAAAAGTCTGGATTGTCTGAGCAGCGGACGGCAGCGTGAGCAAGACACTTATTGTCTGGACTCATTCCATTGCACCACATTTTTGCTCCTCCAGGACTGAGGAAGGACATAACATGCCCTTTACTGGATGGTTTTTACAATCCTCCCACAACAAGGGTCATACAGTTGAGTCGTTATCAGTAGGAATCAAACCACTAATCCTGACGTTGCCAACATCATGTTCTACCCACTGAGCTACACAGAGACACATTATGTTACAAAGGAGGACGGGTGCTTTTCCGTGCAGAGGCATATCCAATCTGAGTCATGTGACAGTCACTTTCTGTCACTGCAAGTTATGGCGACGCTTCAAATCACAATCGACCCATCTTGATCAGCACTGCAACACTAACCCCTGGTGATGATCCAATACACAATGACCCTCATACACAAGAGCTGCAAATACTGAAAGAGTCGAGCTTGATTAAACTGTCTCATTTCTATTTTAATTCAGTTTAATCACACGTTCAATTGTGCAAGATTCTGTTCTGCCTGTGGGTGTAAAATGCCCAGAGGAGGGGTGTGTTGTTACAGACATGTGTTACATGGCTTGTCAGACTGTGTTAATCACAGCACACTGGTCTCAATCTGAAATGTTAGAAATATCACTACAGGTGATAGACACGCACATTACTATGACACACAAAGTTGAAAATTGTGACACTCATAATTATCACATATGCATTTTGGAAAAGTATATAATGACTGGCCTAATCATAACTATGCTAATGTCTAGTTCAAATTAAGAAGCTTTCTGAGTATATTAAAAAAAATGGATAATCTAATATTCATTCATAGGACTGTTACATAATCCAAATCCTGTAAAACTTCTCATGGAATAATCTCATGCACAGATGAGTTCATGACCCAGCTAATGAGTTTGTTCTGCATTTGTATGTTGGATTATTATTAGTCTGAATATAATTTCAAAACAGCCTGTCCTACTTTATAGTACTTTGTGAACTACTGATCCTTGCAAAAAAACAACACACACTAGTATGCAAGTATAGACATCTAACCAATAAATTACTTTTTTTAACGTATTATAATAAAGTATCAACAGTCATTTTATGGTGTTAGTCAAAGTACAAAAGTAGTAGTAAAAAAGGAGAATTTGGAGTTTTTTTGTGCATTACTGGGAGCTTCTGATTTCCACACCACACTTGTGTAAACTGTTTACTGAACCAGAATTGTCCTCCAAACAATTTCTGATGTCACAAGTTCATATATGCTCATATTGAGTTGTTTGCAGCCTGCTTCCAACCAAATATCTATTTTTTTTCTAGAAACGAAAACAAACACTTAAACGGAAGTGAGGGGAGTAAGAATTGAAGTTCAGAAACAAAGATCCTTCCAAAAAAAAAAAACTACTCAACTGTCGTAAAAAAAAAAATCAAAATTACTAAGATGGGTCCAGTTGTGATGCAGCAGCTATCATTAGTAGAGCTTGTGTTATTTACCAAACCTCTTTACGGCAACTATTAAATAACAGTATTCGGGTTACTTACATCAACTCGGGTCGGTAACGGTGTATTATGGCACAAAACGCCAAACCATCCCGAAAGGACGTTGACATGTCCTTTATCTCCACCTCGTTGTAATTCTCACACTGTATCCGACACCACTCCTGCAGCGCCTTCAGGGAGCCCATCATGCTGTTATATCGCAAAATTCCAAGTCTGAAATCTTTTCTTTTTGTTCGTTAAAATCTCCTCGTCGTTGTCTCACAGCAGACGTGACGGGAGACCGAATCTCTTCCACGGTCACACGCGAGTCATCGGCGGCGTTTCGGAGAACAGACAACACCCGACGTCTGGATACGTCACACTCATCTCACAGCCAGCGAGTCAACTGGTGCGGCTGGCAAGCTAGCTGGACGTTAGCTCACTTTTGCAAACATAACGTACATAATTATCATTTTTTATACCGTATTCCGACAGGAACACATGTATCCAAACTGGACTTTTAACCAGTGCCCTTCCACGTTAAAGTATCTGTTACTGATATATGTAGAAGTAGATAACGTTATCTTAAGAAACAAAGTTCTACCCGTGTAGCTAACTCGGCTAGCTAAGATAGCCGGCTGCTCGCTTCTCTTTTCTTCTGTTTTTCTTAGCGGGTGCAGGTTGTTTTTTCTTTAGTTTGTTTGTTTCTAAACTTAAAGCAGGGACAGTTTCCTCCTTGTTTCGGGTGGTGGAGGCAGCTCGTCTGGTGGTGCAGTGCAAACCCCGGGTCGGGCGGTTGAAACCGGATTAATAAAAAAAAAGCTAGTTGTTACTTGCGACGACACATTTAACGCACGTTTGGGAAAAAATAAAATAAAATCACGGACGAAGGCGATCAATGGCGAGCTGTCCTGGTTGTATTGATTAAAACCCTGGCGGCATGCCGACCCTCCTCCCAGCAGACAGACCACACACTGACATGTTGCTGTTCCCTTCGCGCCCAGCACAGGCGCTGCTGCTGCGGACCGCTGCTTTAGAAACTTTATTGAAATTGTTGCAGTTAACAAATATATTGGCCAGCTAATAAAATAATGGACCTATGTATTTTTTTTTGGAAAACGCAAATAACTTTATCAAAAACAGGGAATATTATATTACACACACACATATATATATATGTATATATATATATTTATATATATTCATTATTCATTCAATCAAAAGGCCTTGTCAGTGGATGAATGTGGAGATACTCTACTAGACTATATTACCAAAATTATTCACTCACCAATCCAAATCCACCCATCCAGTGCATAAAGCATGATCCATAAAGACATCTTTCAGTTCGGGGGGAAAAGACACCTTCTTTCTCTGATTTTTATTGAATTGAATTTTATTGAATATTTTTGAAACCTAAGATATGGCAAATGTTCAATAAAGTGGCAACACATATTTAATGTTCTGAAGATCAGGGAAATTCCTTTCTTTCTTTATATTAGGCATCACATGTTTTAATTATTTACATGCACAGCAGTTTATATTCAATTATCATTAAAGAATAACTTTCTTGAAATTTAAGATAAGATAAGATAAACTTTATTGATCCCACAACGGGGAAATTTGTTTGTTACTGCAGCGTTACAGAATAAAGAAAAGAAAATAAAGCTGAAGAAGATAAAAAAAAACTATAAAAAATAAAAATAAAAAACACAATGTACAATAATTAATCTAAATTACTACAAAACAGTATATTCTAAAGCGTTATCACTCACCAGTAGAAAGTGATGTAAGACTCATGCATAGAGCTTCTGCTCCATTGAATGTTCTTGAAGTGCCTACAATGAAAGCTTATTAAACCACACAAGTCAGAGCAGTGATTTTATCATGGCTTGGAAAAAAACCTTTGATTTCAGCAAAACATGTGAGAAAACCAGATGTGGCAACGACATCAAGAAATGATTCAGGCCCAAAATTCACCTGTCTAAATTTATTTTAATAGGATGACAATATTCAGTAGGTTAATGAAAGATGGCCACGTATTTATTCTCAGATGTCAGATATGGTCTGAAATGTCTGGAATTTTGAGATGTAAAATGTGTAGGAATCGTGTGTATACTTCTAATAACTTATTTTAAGTCAATTTGCTCTTCATACTTCTGTACATTTACTTCAGTGACATTTCCAATTCTGAACTTTTACTTGTAATCGTGTTACTCTTAAATCCTTCTAATCACCTATTTTCTAATTCATTTGCTCCAGCTGTTGTCCTCAACTCGCGCGATGTCTTACAAGAATCACGCGATACTTGGCCACTTGTTTAGAATTCCCGAAAGATGGCGGTGCCTCCAGATGAGGCTAGCCTGCAGTCTCGTATCAGTAAGTCATCATTCTATCTCCTTGACTCTTAAACGTCAAGCGGCGGGCCATAGACCAATAAGGGTTATCGATAAATGATCAGTTAGAATTATCGGTTGTCGATCACTGTAGTCTCTCTGGAGGAGGGGGGGGTGTTTTTTTTTTGCGAGTGTCATCAAATCAAAAAGTGCAGTTGGCGACGAGGGGAAAAAAACTCATTCTGATAATGTGTCACTGATGCTGGAATATGTTCGTATTTTTCTTTGTCGTTGTGTTGTGGCTGACTTTGAGGTTAATGGTGTTTTTAATTTAAAACAAGTCAGGAATGTCTAACTGAGTGTCACCACACCGACTAGCTAATTCAGCTAAGCTCAGACTGAAAACCGTGAAGTGTGTATTTCACCGTCACATATTCTGCAAACATTCATGTTTTCCTTATTTTTCCCCCCACTTCAGTTCACATCAGGGTGTCAAAACTCATTTTACACCCGCAGACTGACTCTCATGCGTTTTGAAAGACTAAAGATTGGCTCTTGTGAAGACATCTTTTCATGGAAAAAACAATTAAAGAGTGACAGGAAACTTGTACTGTTCATTCATTCGTTTTTATATACATAAATATATTTTCTTGCACGCAGACAAGGCCACCAACCCCCTGAACAAGGAGAATGACTGGGACTGTATTGAGGGCTTTTGTGATCAGCTCAACAAAGAACCAGAAGGGTGAGGACATGACGAGGAACTTAATCATGATGCAGAAACATTTCCGACTAGCTGTTCTCTTTTTTTTCCCCCATTCTGAAGGAGGGAGCTGTGTTGCTGGTCATCCTGCTGTTTTGATGTATACACACACACACACAGCTTTTATCCAGTGTCACATCTTTTACAGCTGTACAGCATTTGCTCGGTGTTCATTCTATGAGCTGTGTAAGATCTCATCATGACATGAAGCATGTCCGACCAGCCTCGTGATATTTTTGAATGTCAAGGGTGTTTTGCCTCGCATGGTGTGAAATCATTCCTGCGTGTTTGGGGGAAACATGATTTTATTTATGACATACTTAAAATTCATGTCATGCATTATTACTCCTTTTTAATGTCCCATCTTTTTTTATTTTTCAGTCCCCAGCTTGCAACCAGACTTCTGGCCCACAAAATCCAGTCTCCTCAGGAATGGGAGGCTATGCAGGCACTTATGGTAAGAGATTGCCTTCAAAGCCTGAGTTGCATGTCAAATGTTATTTTAACAGTTGAGGGTTTTTGTGAAGGCTTGTCTGTAAAAAGATAACACAAACAACACTGTCTGACACAGTGGATTAGGGCTAAGAGAATTGAAGGAAAAATTATTCTAACCTTAGGATTTCAAAGCTCTAAAAGAGCATCTCTGTCGTAACCTAAGTAGAGCAAAAAGCCTTAACTTAAAGTAGTGCAAGATCAGGGAGGAGGATGAAAACAAAATCTTAGCACGTTGCATAGGCTACCATGCCTGGAATCTTGGTGTTATTACTGATGGTGCTCTTAAACTAGAGACAAAGAGGTCAGTTCAATAATCAAGTCCAGCAATTTTCAACTGTGGCTCTTAGCCAAATTTTAAAGCTTATCTCAGTCAAAAAGATATTGAAAAAGCCATTCATGCATTTATCACCTCTCATTTACATGATTGTAATTCCCTGTACTTTGGCATCGATCCCAATTAGCTCTACTGTCTGCAGCTTGTCCAAAATACAGCAGCTCGCTTATTTCACAGTTGCAGCTGCCACTTTTGAAACCCACTGTGTCTGCACCGTGAATAACCTCTCCACTTTTAAAGAACTAAACACATGCTTGTTCACGTTAGCTTTTGGCAGAGTGCATTCTCTTTTTTATTGGATTTTTTGACCTATTTTATTTGACATACTTCTATTATTTTTGTCTCTACATGTTATATTTCCTTTCTTGCTCTTGCATTTATTCTTCTGTAAAGTACTTTTGTAAGCAACCAGCTTTTTTTAACTGAGCTATATAAATAAACTTGACATTAACCAACAATCTTCAAACAATTCACAGGTTCTTGAGACGTGCATGAAGAACTGTGGGAAGCAGTTTCACAGTGAAGTGGGAAAGTTTCGCTTTCTTAATGAGCTCATAAAGGTGGTTTCACCCAAGGTAACGATCCCCCTTTTTTTTTTTTTTTTTTAAGTTGCCGTACCAGTTCTGCTGCTTTAACTACTGGAAATAGCATTTTAGTGGCTGCAGAAGCTTAATGAAGATACAGCAGTGTGTGAATCTGACTTTTTAGCCTCAAGCTGTTTCAGAAAATGACATCCAGTTGGTAGAAATATCCTGCGTTCTTCAACACAAACATTAAAAACACATGTTGTATTTAAGCTGTACAGAGCTTAATTTTTGATTGGCCACCTCAACCCAATGTCTGCATATCATTATTATTACCTTTACATTATTTGAGACAGTTGATTTAGGTTATTCATCTTTTATAAATACTAAAGAAATACAGTATTTATAGATCTCTCCTTGACAAATAACTAAAAATTTCTTTAACCATTGATAATCTCTTCTTCTTGTCAGTACTTGGGTTCTCGGGCTCCAGAACCAGTGAAGAAAAAGGTTTTAGAAATGATGTTCAGCTGGACAGTAAGACTGCCAGAAGAGACCAAGATAGCAGACGCCTATCAGATGCTGAAAAAACAAGGTGAGGACATGAGTTAACACAGCACTTCCACAAGTCCTAATTATCTACATGTTATATTATAAATTTCCCCTGCAGTCCACTACTAATGTGTTTTTTGGTTCTTTATATGTTCATTGTTTGAACAATTACTGTCTTGAACAAGTTAGTATCAGTTCTCCTTTTTCTGGTGATGATGAGCCAACAGCATGAGACTGAATCCTTTAGTCATGCTTAGGTGGATGTTGTGTGGTCTTAACAGTGCAGTTTCCCCTGAAGTTACAGTTGTATTGAGTTACTTCGGTAAAGTCTGTACTCATGCAGGCTTGTGCACAGTAGCAGTGCTCATTTGTGCCATATTGATTAGTTCTTTCTGTTAAGGTTAAACACGAAATGAAATCTGACTGCAGTTTGCATTAAATGAGTTAACGTTTTTTGAAGGCTGTCTTAAAACAATCAGGTGGCCATATGAACAGTGAAAGACGTTTTCTTTGCTGTGATCATGCTGTAAAATTCAGTGTCCAGACAATCTCTTAATCTCACTGGTATCGTAATAAGAAACTGGACAGTACTCAAGTTCTTTACCAGTCAAAGGTGGCCTAGATCCTGTAGGTGAGCTGTATATACAGTGCACACACAAACAGGAGCTGTGCTGTTGACCGACCTAGTCATGTAATGTTAAGATGCCCTTGTACCCTTCCAGGCATTGTCAAGCAGGATCCGATGCTTCCTGATGACAAGCCCCTCCCGCCACCTCCGCCCAGAACCACAAGTGCCATCTTTGAGGATGAGGAGAAATCCAAAGTATGTGATAAGTGACTACCGGTCCACCAACCACCTTGAATGAATCTCAAAATATTGCATTGTATATTGCATCACCGCCATATTCAAGAAAATTATTTACTCCTCTAATCCCTTTGGAATGCAGCTCCTGGGAAAATGATTTCAGTTTAGTTTTCTCTTCCTCTTCTCTTTCCTCTTGTGTCCTATCCTGTTTTTGTAGATGCTGTCTCGCCTATTGAACAGCACTCAACCTGAAGATCTAAGGGCAGCAAACAAGCTCATTAAGGAAATGGTCCAGGAGGTGAGTCACCGGCTTTGTTTACAGCACAGTGTTTACAGTATGCAATCACACATGCGTCTGTATTTGTTTTCCTAAGGTTTTTGCCAAAATAAAACAACTTTCACCAATTGCGCTTTCACTCTAAAACGCATCCCTCTCACTTTTGTATTGTCACATTGATGGGGAATTCAATGGTAAAAATACTGCAGGAACGAGTGATCGCAGGTATTGTTAGGTCCTATTGTTTTTTTTCTAGGACCAAAAGCGAGTGGAGAAGGTGTCGAAGCGGGTGAACGCCATCCAGGAGGTGAAGGAGAGCGTGAGCCTGCTGAGTCAGCTGCTGGAGGGCTACAGCAGAGAGAGCTGCTCCCAGAGCAATCAGGAGCTTATTAAGGTTATCGCAGCACAGCATTTTAAGACAGGATTCAGCTACATGTTCCCTCAGTGGAGTAACACTTTAAACATGTCTTTTTACAGGACCTTTACCAGCGCTGTGAAAAGATGAGGCCTACGCTGTTCCGATTAGCCAGTGATACGGAAGACAATGATGAAGCGTTGGGTAAGTTCGCTCATAATTAAAGTGCGGAATGAAGCTTTCATGTGTGTTATCAGCTTGATTCTAATCCAAAAGGCCAGAAAACCAGTTTGGTGTCGCTGATAAATTTGTTTTCTGCTTATAGCCAATATCTTACAGGCCAATGACAGTTTGACACAGGTCATCAACCTGTACAGGCAGCTGGTGAAGGGGGAGGAGGTCACGAGCGATGGTTTAACCGCATCCTCACAATCCTCACAACCAGGTACGTGCACACATTTCGTCATCACTAAGCTGTTATTATTTAAATAAATACGCCAAATAACCCTATAGACTAAGATCACAGATGGATGTTCTCTGTTTTTCAGACAGCAGTAGTTCGGCACTCGTTGACCTGGCAGGGCTCAACGCGTCAGGCAATCCGGAGCCCTCCAACCTGCAGACTCTGACTCAGAGCATGGGCATCAGCCTCTTGGATGATGAACTCATGTCACTGGGTGAGCACAAAACGAGCTCATCCGGCTTGTAAGCACAAAAGTAGATTACTCATCCAATGTTTTTTAAGAAGCCGCAGAAAAAGGTTGCGTCAGCAATATGAGCAGAGATCTGTATGCGCAAGCACAGTTTTGCCTCAGTTTCACTGGCTAAAACTAAGAATCTTCAGAGGCAGGCCACATCTGGACGAATCAAAGCAAAGCTGGATACACGCATACTTACAGCTTTTCTAAATTCAGCTGAACCGGTCACAAATTCCGATCTTAGCACACATAGTATTTAATTTCAGTACAGCAGTTCCAAGATATGAACAGCTGATTTACCAACTTTCGAGTGCAAATGACTGCCGACTAAATATGAACATAAACGTAAATCCCAATATTGCATTCACAAGTTGCATCTCAGCGTGTTAGGCTTTGTAACCCCTGGGGATACTTGACAGTTTCTGTACAATTTAACCTATTTTATCATGGCTTATAAAGCAAAGGCAAAATAGGGTAGGGAATCGTACTTTCTTTAGTGTAGTAATGGCATTTATAGAAATTCATTACACAGTACTTACAAACAATTCAGCTTACAAACAGCCTCGGAACCTATTGTATTCGTGAGCAAGCAATCTGCTTGGAAACAAAGGCTGCCATCAAAAATTTGGACAGTGGGGTCTAGATGGCTATGCTGGATCACATGATGGAACATGTGCTTTCCTATTTAGAGTAGTAAAGACATTTAATGACCTCAAATAGTAACTAAACATTGAAATTTTATATGTAACAAATTACAAACGGCCTCTCTGCACCCATTGTGTTTGGAAGTTGGGTAGTGTCTGTACTTGATGATCTTCACTTTGTTTCTGTTCTTCTAGGACTGAATGTAACTGAAAACTGTGAGCCTCAGAATGCCTTTCAGGTGGGAGCTGTAGGATAACAGTGTTACTTTAAAGTCACAACGTGCAAAGTCTACACATTGTGTCCCAACTTTCCCAACACTTTATGACACAACTGATTTAGAAAAATACTATCATACAAATTTAATAGTGTTTTTTTTTTTACTTTCAATCTTCTCGTCCCTCATGCTCTCAACCTTTAACCTGTTTTGTTCTCTCAGTCCTCTGAGGGCAAAGAATCGTTGTTGCTGCCGGCTGTGGCCCACACTCCACAGCCTGCGCCTGTAGTGGCTCCCACAGCTGCTCCAACAGCTGCTCCCAAAGCCATGGATGAGCTAGACTTACTGGGGAAGACGTTGTTACAGCAGTCCCTACCTCCACAGAACCAGCAGGTCAAATGGTAAGATCAGTAACTTTTTTTTTTTTTTTTTTTTTTTTTTGCTGATTTGTTGAGTATATGTTTTAATTGCTAGAAATGGACAAACCTGTGTATTTCTAATGGAGATCAGTATTTTTCCTGTTCCTCAATTAAAATGCTCTTTTACATGCAGGGATAAGCTCCAACCTCATTCAAGACTCACCTTACGAGATCTCCAGACCCAGTCCTGCACCAACTCCAGACCTGCTGCACCTACAGCACCCTCGGGTGCAGCACCTGGGCCTACGTCCAGCCTGTCTGTCCACCCCGAGCAGCCTGATCATGTCCTCTCCAATCCATCCCTCCCTGCTGCTGAGCCCCATGACATCTCCCTCGCTGACGTTACGGTGCCTCTGGAATTAATCAAACCAAGTAAGAGCAAGCGACCACACCAGTGACTCTGTAGGTGCAACATTTATCAAACTCTTCCTCTCACGGTCATGCACTTTGTTTCGTCTGCATATATATTTCAGGCAGCTTGTTACCAGTGACTGTATTTGATAAACACAGCCTCCGGGTTTTGTTCACGTTCGCCCATGACTGCCCGCCGTCACGGCCTGACGTGCTGGTGGTGATCATCTCCATGCTGTCCTCTGCCCCTGTTCCAGTCACCAACATCCGCTTTCAGGCAGCTGTACCCAAGGTGGGTTCATGATGACACACTTAGTGGTTAAGAATACCATTGCACACCTGAAGGGTTTCTAGCAAAAATGAACCCCTACTAGCTCTGTTTATCACAGTATTAATGTTTCTAACATTCAAGTGGAAACCATATTTGTTGACTCAGGCTCAGGCCCTTTGCACTCCTGCAACCAGAGTGAAGTGGACAGGTCAATTTATCACATTGGGCCTGAATAATCTATCAATTTAGATAGAAAACTTCAATTTCAGGCAACACAATCTTGAGATTGTCAGGGCTGTGTCCCCCCCCCCTGTTTGGAACTTGTGGAGCTTTTATTGTACCTAAAGTAATGTAATACCACCTCTTCATGTGGTCTGAGTGATTGGAGTTAATGCATCTTGGGTGAGGTCACACCTGTACTTGGAACTGTCCACTTGTGATCCGCTCACACAGGTTAATACTCAATGTGCACAGGGTCTAACTGATTAATTATGGATATTACTTAATGTGTTTTTCATTTGCTGTTCCCTAGGTAATGAAAGTGAAGCTGCAGCCTCCCTCTAGTACTGATCTGCCTGCCTTCAACCCCATTCTGCCTCCAGCCACCATCACACAGATTCTGCTCCTGGCTAATCCTCATAAGGTACTTTATCCCAGTTCATACAGTCTGTCAGTCACAATAAGGCCTCAGTTCAGGGCAGTTGTTTTTTCATTATATTTTCTTGAATGTAATTGTCCATAGTGCATGTGTAGGCATTAAGTGAAATCTTAGGGAAAAAAAAATAAATTAGGGTAATTGACTCAACAGGACAGTTTTGTACATTAAAAAAATCCCTAGATACAATTTTTATGGCTGCACCCTAATTTGAAGAAAAATTAAATTCAGCACCAGTTAAGAATCACCCACCACTCATGATGTAATACTGGATTGACAATCGTTTTCTGTGTTTCAGGAAAAAGTGCGTTTGCGGTACAAGATCACCTTCAACCTTGGGGACAAATCTCATGATGAATCCGGTGACGTGGACCAGTTCCCGCCTCCGAACACCTGGGGAAACCTTTAGTGACAAGGATCCGCTCTCCTGTCATCTGATCTGCTGCTTCTTTTTAGATTTAGGTTGAAGTTGTCCCTTATCACTGGTTGAGGCTTACGCTTCAGTGGTTTCAAACTATGGTTTGGTAAAACAAACTGACCTGAGACCAGTTGTGGGAAGCGGCTTCTACCTTGTGCCTTCCTGTCCTCATCTGATCATCACCGTGTTCTTGTGTTTTTGTAGCTTCCTTTTTTCTTCTTCCAACAATCAGTCCGACGAGCTGATAAAAAGCAAACTGGCAAAAACATTGATTCAATGCAGTGACTCTTGGGGAAAACGAGTTGAGCCTTTTAAAAACCAAATGTGTGCATTTGGCTGACTTACATACTGTTTAACAATTGTTTTAGGCGTTTCATGTCATGTGAATTACATTTAGAAGATGCTGTCTGACACAGTTTCTGCTTTTGCAAACACTGAAACTAAAGCAAGTGTCATATGTTCACGCTGTGAGGAGCAAAACTGTCTCACGTACATAGTATTGTAACAGTTTGTGTGTCCTGTATTGCCATCAGTCCATGAGCCAAGTCTTTAGTTGGTTAAAGTGACGTCGTAAAGGCCCTGCACACAAACACGGTTGTTTTCACTTTTTCTGATAAGTAAAGCTATATAGGGATTTATTTGAGGGCCAATAAGAGTTGTCCCAGTCTTGCAAAAGTGAAGAAAGTGAGAGCACAATCTGTACACGTCCACACCACCCTGAGAGTAGGTCTAATCAGGGACAATAAGTGCAACAGCCAAAAAAACCCAAAACAATGTGTTTAATTTATAAGAAATAATCTGTGATTAATGTATGTTGTTGTAAGCAACATGATAACCTGCTATACTGGAGGGAGAGGGGCAGTAGTGAATTAAACAATCAAAATCAAGCAAATCAGTTTGACTCCACCCGAGATGGAAACCGTACTTCTGTCACACACAGATTAGCATATGGAAATGACAAAGCTAAATATAATTTGGAACTAAGAATAGAGGTGTTGTATCAAGAGAGCTGACCTGCATAATGATTTAGTACATGCATTAGAAATCTTTGTTTTATGATTTGTGCTTCGGCGTAATTCCAGTTGTGCTCTGTTTGTTGAAGGTGTGACCCTCATTTGATTTGTTAAAGCGGGAAAAGCAGAAGTGTCACTAGTAACGAAGAATATTTAGTTCTATTAATTAAACCATGACGATGAAGTAGCATGTGCTACTCCGGGACCCTGAAGCTGGAATTCAGAATTTATTCATTTTATTGACACCTTTACTTTTCCTACTGTGACATGTCAAAATGTGATCAATGGAGTAAAAAAAACACCATACAAAGAAGGGGAACTAAAGCTCTGTCCCTTTACAAATACTGATTTTTCTTCTTTTTATTACTGTACTTTTCTTTATACTATCTGGAACACTTTTTTTCTACATTATGTTTCACTCAGGATTATTATTTGAAGATTTATTTTTTACACATTGTTACCTGTCATGCACTTATTTTGTTTTGTTTTGTTCAATTTTGCACATGAAACATTCCCTTTCACAGTACATTTGTCTTTTTTTTTTTTTTTTTTCCCATTTACCGCCTTGCTGCTGTCGATTGACCCAAAGACAGGACATACTAAGTGTTCACATCGCTGACATCTGATTTGATTCTACCACATGTGCCTGAGATGAAACTTAATTTGCTTTTTTCCTTTGTACATATATGTATACAAATGACCTAATCTTTTTTTTCCTGTTTTAAGATGGTTACCGCCCTTATCAGAAAAGATTTTGTGAAACAAATGATGGTGTAATAGTAAAATCCATGTTAATTGAGTTAATCTGGAGCACTGGTCTATGAATGCTTCTTAAATTATACAGACCTAAAATAAAGGAATTGGAGGCTGACTGGCTCCATGTGACCAAGGCTATTGTGTAACTGCAGTAAGGGATAAAGCTGGGGAACCTGGGATATTAAGTTCCAAGAATGAGGAATCAATTTAAGAATGGCCAACAAGATTGATTCAATTGTTCGTCTACTTGAAAGTAAATACTAAATATATGGTGCATAAACACACATCAGTAAACAATAATCAGACAGTGCCATTAACTATTCTGCTTTGTACATATTATAAATTAGTCATTTCAATTCCAAAGAGACTTTTATTTATTTATGGATACATTCTCAGTGGCTTAAACTGATTGTAAATGTGAAGATTATTACATTAATACAATTATACTCCGCAGCTTAATATTTGGATTAATTTCAATGGGAGAATGTATATTAAAGCTTTCTGATTTGATGTCTAAGTTTAGTTTTCATTCAGGATCATTTACAGGTAAAATTTTAATTCTATAACAAGAAAGCAGTTACAGGATTAAAATTATTCGCTGCATTTTGTCTCTTTGATTTAAATAACATCTGTAGTTTGGAGTATAGTTCACTGCTGCACGACAAAGTCAAACATGACCAAACGCTGAGCAATGCTATCATCCTTGTCCAGATTTAAAATGTGCATCAGAATAAAATTAATACAAAATAGAGATTAGTCTCAATACCACAGTGTGATCTACAAATCTTTTTTGCATCCATATATACTGTATGTTATCTACTAGTTCAGTAAAAATTTTACAAACTATTTTCATAGATAATTCACATTTCAATGAGAGAGAGGTTTCCATGCAGTGTTTAGACAGGAAGCAGTATTTTTATTATTCCTTTCTAACTTTAATATATTTAACAAATTAACAGTATCTTGTTGGAGGTTAGACTTATTTGGTTCAAAAGTTTTCAGTGAGGCACATTACTTTTCTTTTGAGGCCAATATAAATCAGGATAATCTGTTTACTTTAATGTGGCACAAAAATGAACTAATTTTTTTTTTTACTTTGTTTAATTTCTTGTATTTATCAATGTCGACAAAGCTTTGGTACCATTAATGCTAGTGTACAGTGTAAGAAAGGGACTCCAGATGTCTTTTGCAGTGCATATTTTAAATGAAAGTCAATCTGTGTGTGTTTATGTTTGTGATAGAATGCTGAGGAAAGTTCATTCCTGAAAAATGTATTTGAGCAAAGAATCTCACCACAGGGTCTCCTGGGGCTTTCATTTGTATTATATGATCCTCATCTGCAGATGAAGTCATCTGAGTCTCTGTGTTACTCCCTCTCCAGCTGCTGCACTGTCCTCAGCTTTTCCAGCTGCTGCCACTGGTGCAAACTTCACAAATTGTGTTCCAAGGCATGTCTGTACAACGGAAGAACAGCCAGGTTTATATTTACTGAGAAAGTGACAATCCTTCTGTTAACTGCTATTATAAAACTCAACTATTATTCAAACCATCATACAGGGGCAGTCTAGAAGAGACCACATGAAACAGGACATGTTCACAGCAGAATCATAACCCTTCATATTCTATTACTACAAGTTGCAAGTGGCCTAAAATAAAATAAAGAACAATAATTATACTTACAGCAGAGCTTTGAATTGATTGGGGAAACAGAAGTATATGGAGGATGTGTGCAAAGGAATAATACATCAGTACTTCCACAAACCCATTATTGTACTGCTTACTTATCTGGAAAGGGCATTTTTGCACTGCAATAAGAGGAAAACAGGTCAACGTATTTACATTAGAAATTCAATAGTTCTTCAGAGCCTTTTTTAACCATCCGAGACTTCCTCAGATCCGTTACAGAAAATACATGTGGTTATTGTCACACAGACAAATCAATTATTTTTTGTAAGTACTGGAATATCCAATCCCCTTTATAATCAATACTAAAATAGGTCAAGTTGATTATAAAAGTATATAGCGTTTAATACATATATCTGTATAAGAATTAATCCAGTGAATCAATACAGGATAAAGATTTACTTAAATTGTTCTTTATTGAGAAAACACTGAGAACACTGTATAGGTAACACAATTAGTAAAAGAGGATAGACGAGCATCGGATCGCAATAAAGAGATCTGACACATCAACACATACTCAGTACAGCCACACAGGTATTTTGCTTATTTTGCTGGATGAAATATTTACAGAAGACTGTGTGGGTGTGTAAATACTGCACTTACCCATCATCTGTATAGTTCAACTTCACCTGGGAAAATATGCCTTAATATATGAAAACACATGTATATGCAGAGCCTTAAAAATGAGTTAGTACTAACTTATCTGCTTATTAAATCAGCATTTCTACTTGCTACAAGAGAGAGAAAAGTAAAAACATAATTCCATCATAACAAATCCCAGTATGACAACCTACTATAATGATAAAACTGAAATAGTGGTTAAATGGTATCAAAACTATTGAAGAGGATTCACACTGAGATGCACTGCTTCATTGTTTCAGATAAACACCCCAAACCAAAAAACAAATAATATATAACAGAATATGGTCCCTGTTAGAAATATTCTTTCCCCGAAGGACACATACCATTGCAACGAATTTGTCAATTCCACAACTGTGTTTGACTGAAATAAACACAAGATGCTACATATTTGAGAACAGACAAAAATAAAAAAAAATAAAAATATTGGTTGATGTTCTAGATTTCTTTTTTTTCTCCATTTCTAGAGAATATGTCAAATTCCACACATGTATGTAGTATTACAAATATAAAACAAATAGAAAATATAAGCCCTTAGCTGTTCAGATAATTCCCTTTCATACACCAGCCACTGAGTTAAATTAGGGAGCAAAGACAAGCAAAAAAAGACACACTAAGTAAAATCAGCACTTTCCTACTTCCGGGGAGGTGGCGGGCCAGGCGGAGGAGGAGAGGAAAAAGAATATGGCGGTTGCCCTATGAAGCTCATTAATGGGGGCTGTGGTGGAGCAAACTGCTGAGCCATCAGGCGTGGCGGCCCCCCTGCTGGAGGTGGAGGAGGCTGGCCGAACTGACCCTGAGGCTGACTAGACTGATTCTGACCTCCAGCCGCACCAGACTGTGCTCCGCTGCGGGAGTTGTATCCCCCCCCACCGCTGCTGCCGCTACCACCGCCGCCCCCTCCACTGCTGCTGCTGTAGCCCTGATAGCGATCAGAGCCGGAGTTGTAGCTGCTCCTGCGATCACGACCTTTGTCCCTGTAGGAGGAAGAGGAGCGGTCTCCGTCGTGGTTGTTGTGACTGAAGCCACTGCGGCTGTCCTTACTGCCGCCGCCGCCAGGGTGCATGCGGCGATCACACTCCGCCTGGAACATTAGGTTAGGGTTGTTGGAGTTGCTGCCACGGTAACGCATTCTCCCACCTGTAAGACACGTCAAGTGTCAGAAACCCTGAAAAACTTCTGCCTCATAAGATCTGCAGACATACTGCATGTACATACACTATATATATATATATATATATATATATATATATATATATATATATATATATATATATATATATAGTGTACATACATGCAGTATGTCTGCAGATCTTATGCTCACCTGCCCCGACTCGCATATGAATTTAGGTGACATGAATTTAAGTATCATTCTCAGTGGCAGGCCTGTCCATCAGATCACCAGATGGATAAACAGGATTCATCACTCCAGAGAACTCCAGCCTCTACTGCTCTAGACTTTAATGGCGGTGTGCTTTACACAAACATCTGACACTTTGCATTGCACTTGGTGATATATGGCTTATATGCAGCTACTCGCCCATTAACACATTCCATGAAGCTCTCTGAACACTGTTCTTGAGCTAATATGAAGGCAACATGAAGTTTGGAGGACATGTAAGTGATTGACTGACACCTGATTCTGAATATTTTGATGGGTGAGCCAATATTTTTGAAAATAGTGTCTGAATTATAAATCCTTTCTTGCAGTATGTTTAACTGTGAGGTGAAATCTGTGACAGTCATACTTACCACCGCCTCCTCCGCCACGGCCCGAACCCACAAGCTGAAGCAGTTTGGGATTGACGGCCTGCTGGGCCTCCTCCAACACCCGGACAAGGTCCCGGGCCTGTCGCAAGTTCCCTGGGGTGAAGAAGGTGTAGGCAGTGCCCTTGTTGGTACTGCGGGCTGTGCGTCCAATACGATGGACGTAATCCTCAGAAGAGCTGGGATAGTCATAGTTAATGACGAACTTGACATCTTCCACATCTTTCGTATTAAGAGCATTTGGTTTTGTGGGAGAAAGCAAAAACATGATCATTTAAACATTATAATTTCAAGACAGGATAGAAGTTAATCAAATAATTGATTGTTCAGAAGCAGATACTCTCTAATTAAATAAATATTGCCATTAAATGGAATATTTAGTCATTAAGTTAGTAATCAATGATCTATTCAAATAATGTTACTTACCTGCAGACACTGCAATTCATTCAATTCATTTTTGACAACATTACTAGTTTAAATCCGAAACAACTGTACCTGAGTGTGACATCAGGGTGTCATGCTCACTTGACGAGCATGACATTGACGTATATAAACCGAGTTTAGGCATTGGAACCTTCACACCATTGTGATTTCTGGCCAAAGTGTTTAACAAGGAGTCTGTTTCTCATTACAGAAGATGTGGGGCTCTGACAGCACTGCTGAGTCTCATCAATCTCCCTTCTCCCCTCCATCATGATAGAGAGAGGCCATTTGATCAACCACAACCTACTAAATCACAGAATAACGATGTGGTGCCATGATAGAATTAACAAAAATAAATAAAAACTAAAATATGAACTTGATGGAAATAACCTGCGTGTATGGTGAGCTCATGGAGGAGTTAAAAGAAAGGGGTGGTGAGGTACTTACCCCCTTCATGTTGTTTTTACAAAGGTAGTCAGTCCCCCCTGATCAGTCCTGGTTCATAGGAAGGGGCTGAGGGGGAGGCAGGCAGGATTCATCCCTCACCTGCTGTGCACCCCAGCAACGCCAGACGGGAGCAGAACCGTTTAACCTCAAAAGACACACGCAACTGCTGGTTCTGTTGCTCTCGCCGCATTGCAGGACCCTCCTCAGACCCTGGCCAGGACTGGATCCAGACGAGCCCGTCTAACTTTTCTCTCCCCTGTCTGTCTGCTCTTTTTTTCCGATGGGCAGACATACAGGCACCTCAGGCTGCTCCCAAGGAAGGCTCGTTGGATTTACAAACTGACAATACTGGGCAGGGGGGATCTTAGTTACCCAAGAGGAATAAGAGGGGTTTTAGTCCCTCTACAACTAGCTGAGCTTCTACTTTAACGTGACTGAGGGGGCAGTGACAGCAGCACAGACTGTTACAGCTGCCGTGTGCTGCCAAACCCTGAGAGGAGAAGAGGGGAAAAAAGAACAAGGATACAGTCATAGAAAAGTCAAAGAAACTTCACTTTTATCCCCCCTTCTCAGATTTTACCCTGCCAGCAGAATAGAATTCATACCCTAACGCTTCCTGCTGTCTCTGTGAACACACAGAAACTCAGCTGCTATGTGGAGAAATGAGTTATGTAAGGAACATCTGCTTTTCATTTTTTTCCAGACACCATAAAGAAGACAGAAGAAAAGGTGCACAGGAGCATCTGCCCCATACACTTCTCTTTTCAGGCAGCGTGCCAAAGAGCCCCGTTTGAAGGAAGCTTTTTAACTGCAGTAACAAGAAACAGACTATAAACCAGCAGCCTCCACACTGCACCTGACAGTTCATTAAACTGTCACTTTATAAGAGTGGAAGTGTCTTTATATATATATACCTATAATGTACTAATTGTATTTCATTGTGCGCTGTGAAAATTCGAACCGATAATATTTTTGTGATTGCCTGGATTCAGACCTGAATCTGTCCACTCTAACAAATAGATTTGAGAATTATGTCTGATATCAGGTAACCTTTATGGAATTTAACACTTAGTTAAAAGCCATATTAAATCCTTTACCCGTTATAATATTACAATTCAACGTGTAATACAATATAAAAAAGAAACACTGTCATAATATCAATCTGACAATTTCATGAGCTGGACTGATTTGCAGCATAGATTTTATGTATGTTGTTGTGTCATATATATATTCTTAAGTCTGCAAGTTCTACCTGGTCTCATATGTAGTATACTTACCTATTGGTTATGGCAACTTTTCAAAAAGGAAAAAAGGGGAAGAGGTCCAACAAAATTGTATCTGAACACATTCTTTGTGCTATTCTATGCAATATATATAATATACATGATACTTTTTACAGATTAACTATTATTCCCAAACTTCAGGGAAGAGTGAGGAGACATTATGGAGAGATTATGGAGCATTATCTGTAAGAGTGAGGAGACATACCCAGACCACGAGAAGCAACATCAGTGGCAATCAGAATGGGAGCTTTGCCACTTCGGAATTCTGTGTGATTAAAAAATATGAAACTGAACTGTTCATATTTTAAACTGCAATGATAGCTGATAAATAATGTAGTCTAGAAGACATGTGAATAGTAACAAACAGCTATATTTATGTTACCTGTGAGTACCCAGTCTCTTTCTGGCTGGCTCTTGTCTCCGTGGATGCACATGGCCGGCCACCTAGCAAGGAAACAGACGTAGTGATGTAGCAAGATAAGTGAGTAGTCTGAATGCCTCTCGTCTATGGAATATCGTATACTTCATTATAGAACTGTCAGCACAGACAGTGTATCTGTCCATGGTTTGCTCCCTCACCCATCCCTCCTCATCTTCCTTGTCAGATCATCACAACGTTTCTTGGTCTCTACAAAGATGATGGTTTTGTTTTCCTTTTCTGCCATGATCTCCTCCATCAGCTGCAGAAGTCTGTAGACAGGGAAGATCAATTGTTTTTAAGGATGAGGTTGTGCTGTGACAATATTACGGTGCTAATGATAAAATCAGAACAAAATGTCACATTGCTGCTATAGGACTTACTTGTGGTCCTTTTCATTCTCCATGCAGACATCAACAATCTGCAGGATGTTGTGGTTGGCACTGAGCTCCAGGGCACCAACATTAATCTGGACATAGTCCCTGAGGAAGTCTTCAGCAAGCTGCCGAACCTCCTTTGGCCAGGTTGCACTCCACATCAGGGTCTGTCTGTCAGGCTGAGAGACAGTAACCCAAGGAAGTGTAAGCACACAACTCTTAAGAACATCTACATTAGTAAGTGTAATATTTAATTAAAGGGGAATGAGTCTTTCTCCTACCCTGATTTGTTCGATTATCTTGCGAATCTGTGGTTCAAAGCCCATGTCCAGCATGCGGTCAGCCTCATCCAACACGAGGTAAGTGCAGCGACGCAGGTTAGTCTTCCCTGCCTCCAAGAAGTCAATGAGACGACCAGGTGTGGCAATGCAGATCTCAACACCTAAAGATTTACAGAATCATCATAAGACCACATAAAACCAAAGTAAATGCAAATATTAGTGGTCAGGCAGGTGATGTCAACAGTTTTTATGTGTTTGCGTGTTTTATTCAAATACTGAAAACCATACCCACCCCTCTCAAGGTCTCGAATCTGAGGCCCTTTGGGTGCTCCACCATAGACACAGGTGCTTTTAATTCGGGAAGACTTGCCATAGTCATACGCCACCTGCTGAACCTGCTGGGCCAGCTCTCTGGTTGGAGCCAGCACCAGACACTGTGGTGACAGGAGAAAATGTTTTACAGACAAAAAACAGGTTTCACTTATCTATAAAGAAAACACGTCCTCTGATAGAGTGATATGCTAAACATATCACTATGATATGTTTAGCATATGTACTTACAATTGGGCCATCTCCTCTCTCTAGATAAGGCTGATGATTGATGTGCACAATGGAAGGAAGAAGATACTGCAGAGGAAATAAGACAACAGCGAAAGTTAAAAATAGTCTCTTAAATCATGTCAATTATCTGTCCTGCTAAACCTTAATTTCTTTTTGACTTTATGTTGTATTTCCTTTGTGATATCTGGATGTAGATTTTAGCCCCAAATTTCTATATTTTCTAGGAATATGATCTTTTACAATCAAATGTTATCCTTACAGCCAGTGTCTTTCCAGAGCCGGTCTGTGCGATCCCCACCATATCCCTGCCACTCAGGGCCACAGGGAAACCCTGAGATTGGATTGCTGTGGGTTCCTTGAAGTTCTGCTGCATCAGCACATCGATCACATATTCTATTAAGGAGACAATTCTCTAATCAATATCTCTCGACCAATAAATCAGAAGAACAAGTCTTGAAAATATTCTTATCTGGTAAATAGAACCTTAGTCACTACATAATCTATTTACTAACAACAATTACACTAACAACAAAAGTGGTCATTTAGTCTTGTTTGGTTTAAATTACCTATTTAATAGATTTGACAGAAAGATTAACATTTTAAAGTCCATAGATGCAGGAATGAGTTTTATTGCAGAATGCAGAGATTAATTGTGCAGATATTATTGTGTGTGTAATGTGTGATTTACTGACGTGGAAACTGCGCGTGGTGAAAAGCAGTGACCGCCGTTGGACAGCCATTGCCTCTGATGGTGATCTCTTTTTTTCTGCAATATTCTTCGATTTCATACTGTACATAGTGATAGAAGGATAGAAAAAAAAGTCCAAACATACATGGTTAGATATTAATAGTGTGTAACTCGTTGAACATATTTTTTTTTAAAAATTGAAAACGTAAGGAAAACGGAAAAACATTTTATCCAACTGTTATTCATAATCTCCATTTGTCATGTAAGGTCTATGATTCACTTGTGTTTTCAGCTTATCAGTGGAATGTTTGTATGCAAGGGGGAAAAATAAACATGATGATTTACCTGACTTTTGCGTTGAACCTCAGGATGTTCAGTATAGAAGTTCTTCTCAAATTTTGGCAGCTCATCCAGGTTCCACCTCTTCTTGCGAAGACGTTCTCCTGGATTCCCAAACTTCATGGGCGGGGGGCCACCGCGACTGCTCATGGCCCCGAACCGAGGCCTAAGAGATAAGGGTGAAAGGAAAAGACACAGTTGAGAATCAGCAAAGAAGGACAGTGTCCATAATGGTTTTAATGTCATTTGAAAGGCCAATTTGTACAGTTTTTTTTTACACTTCTGTATGATTTTTTTGGCACGCAATGTCAAATAGTGTAACCAAAAATTAATGAAAAATTTAAATATTTAATCTACCTATAATTAAAAAAAAAATAGTTGATGGCATGTTCTTTTTTTGTTTTTAATAATTTTAAGAGAGTTAAGCTATCTGGTTTTTAGCTTTACACCCTATGACAGGTTTGACATTGTCCCAAATATGTGATTTATTATTTTGTCTCAGCCTTGTAATGGCCTTCTGTCAAAGTACTTATGATGTCTTCTTCACATTATAAAACACCAACCAATATATAAAGGCTTCTTCAAGAAATTCTTTCTGAAAGACTGAACAAATAACTTTAGAGGAATAGTATAATAGTATTGTATATAATCAATTTAGTATTACATTTTGGAAAGTTGTAGAGTTATCTATTTTACCAACCTCTGTTTGCAATTAAAGAAAATATATCACATATTTTGAATGTAAGGGCAATAATTCATTACTATGAATATTTTTTTTCAGAGGGACTGTATCTGTGTTGTTTGTGGGTTTTGTTTCGACTTCGTATTCAGGTTTTTGCCAATAAAATTTTAGGGGAAAAAACACATTTTGTTGGTTAAAATATATGTTGTGTATGTTGTTTCTATAAATAACGTATTTACCTGTCTCGTCCACGGTCCCTGTCTCTGTCCCCGTAGGAGGAACTCCCTCTCATGGTGGCGAAAACAAACTCTACGCTGACTGTTTACACGCCGCGGACGTTCAAATGAACCGAAAAACGTGCAATTTACGCCTCTGAAGGTCAAAAAGCCGAGAGACGTCCTTGGCGTTTTAATAACGTTAACTTAAATGCACAAAAGACGATAATTATGAGTAAATACGGATGCTAATAAACAATGTTGTATGCGTCGCGTCAGCTAAACGGCAGCTCGCGCGTGGCTCCGCCTCTTCCCGCCCTCTTATACGACGTAACGTAAACTAGTGATATTGCGTAGTTGTGATTCAAGAGAACGGAGACCACGTACAAATGACTGCTACCTAATAATCGTGAATTTGGTTGTGCTTTTTAACCTTTTAACGTTTTTCGCCCCAACTTCTCGACAAGGGGCGTTTACGTTTAAATAAATAAAGCATATGTTTAAATAAAGAAAGAAAGAAAAATAAGAAAAAAAATGTCAAAATATACTCTGTTATTGAAACATGATCTGAGTTGAGATAATTACTTAGTCTATTTTTTATTTGTTATATATTTTATTACTTTTTGTGTTGTTTGGATCTCTATATGTCTGTTTTTATGCATTGGTGTGTTGTGCTAGACAATATAATAAAATAAATGAAATAAAAAAATTAAAAAAGAGAGAAAGTACTTCCGCCTAAGGTTGTTGCCGGAAAACGGAAGTACTTTTTTTTTTTTTATTTAGGCATTTCTGTTATAATATTGATCGTGAACTTCAAACTAGAAAAAAATATATTCACAATTAATGAAATAGATATATAGAAGAATAAAAAAATAAAACAGTACCCGTACGTTTAATAATTATATATGGCAACGTTTTTTTCTTTTTCAATAAATCTTTATTATAAATTGTGAAAATGCTTTTGTAACAGTTGGTGGCGGTGTTTTTCAGAACTCGTTGGATGAGGAAGATCCTTCCAGGAAGTAAAGGCTAAATATAATATTAGGTTATGTATAGCCTAGAATAAACAACAATCTCACAGCTATTCAGCTATCGATCTTTATGATATGATAGTGCGGTGAATCGGTGAGAAATGCCTTTGTTCGTCCAGAAAAGAGGAGTTGACCGCTTAAGCTCAACAGCGGAACTGTTCGCCAGATTCCCACATTTACAGGTTTGTTTCACACTGAGGGTAAAGTTAGCTTCAGACAACACTTACTGCTTGTCTTTAGGCACTGGCTGTATGGCAGATGGACAGTTAACCTCATAATGTTAAAGCATATTCTAACAAGGAGTATCCGTACATGTGATGTTGACAGTTCAGTCATTTGTTTTCGTAATTATGAAGATGCCAGAGGGGGGGTGACCCGTGATTCAGCGTCGGGGATTGCTTGTATTTATGACATGGTAATACATATTACTGCATTACATTTTACAGGAGCATGCACGAGCATTTTCCTCCAAACCCCTCGTGGACGTTGACCCAAAGTGCCTCCTGTATGTCCAACAGAGAGAGTTTGCTGCAACCACGCCAGCAGACAGTGAGTAGTCATCCATGGTCGGAGTTTGTTGTGAATTATCCAGTCATTTTCCTTATTGAGAAAACGCTCGTTCAACTTGTGATGCGTGTTACTGTGATGTCTTCATAATAACCCAGGGTTTGTTTCATAAGACATGTTAATGAGTGTTGAATACATAGAAATGCATTAAATCATCTGTCACTAACTGTAATTATTTTTTAATGATTACTGCCTTGTGATACATGTCCTGGATGATTATAAAGACATCACAGATGTTAAATAAGTGTCTTTGAATGTGTTGAACATCTAATATCAAACCAATTCAACTGTGATGCAGGCAGTGTAGTTTATAAATAGTTGCTTCAATATATGTATTAGTAAATAAGGATGAAAGCAACTTTAAGCACACTGAAATAGTCTCACTGAATTTTTGGGCTGATGCAATTTGCAATGACCCTCAACGGCCTGACAGGGAGAAGTGTGTCATGGAAGAAACAGACAATAGCAATGTCTACACCAACAGTCTGTCATGCAATCAACATAACCAGCTAACCTGTCAGTTAAACCTTTGTGTGCCTATTTAACAGATTCCTAGATAGTACTCTATGTTAGCCATTCTGGGTCAAAATAACAAAAGATGCTTTATCTCATCTATTACAGATTGTGTTTCAGTCATTGGATCTGATGATGCCACCACCTGCCATTTGGTCGCACTGCGACACACTGGTGATGTTCTCTTTACTCGGTTTATTCTTTGTGCCTGATTCTGCCCTTGTATACAGTTAGGTCACGTTTATCATGAATTATAATGTCTTAGGAAGTGGAGCTGTTTGCCTTGCTCACTGTGATGGGTCCAGCACCTGGTCTGAAGTCCCGTTGCTTGTAAAAACTGTCACGTCGTTGAGTAACGACAGTAAAGTAGGAAGGTATTAAACACACATTAAAGCTTCACATTGCTTGTGTATTTGGGCATTCTGTCAAAGTGTGCCAGTTGTCTTATCCTTTTCTTTGCTTCTCACTATGCAGACTTGAACTCCATCTTGTCGGGGGATTTAACGACGAGTCGAAGACGTCCCACAGTCTCAGCCTTAACATACTGGGTATAGTCATTTAGGTCACATCATGAATTACTGTGATAATATGTTTTGCAGCATTTCAGCATCGTTGTAGCTAAATGGCTTGTTTGATTTTACAGCAGCATTCCAGAAACAGAAAGAAGATATTCATTTGGAAACATGTTGCATCACAGGTAACTTTATTATGACTCCTTTCGTATTGTGTAGAAATATCCCACCAGCTTCTTCATCTAATCACCTGATCTGTTCTCTGTTGTAGAAATGAATGATATTGTTGTCGATGGAACTAATAGACCCATAATATATGGAATAGGTAATTGCTAATTATACTACTGAATAAAGGAGATGCTATGTTTTCATGACATCTAATTTAAAATCTATTGTCTCTTATTGTGTGTGTTCCCACAAGGTATAAATGTTAAAACAGGAGAAGTGTTTCCTGCCTCATTCCCTCACAAAGGGCCTGCAGAAGAGCTGCGTTCAGCGCGGACTTTCACTGGAGGACAGGTAAGTTGCATGTGACACTAAGATATTTTCTCTTGTTTTTGTTCTAATGCTACACCTATTTTTGTTACTGATTTATCTGTCCATTTTTTATTAGTAGATTAATTGAGTATTAAATATTAGAAATTAATAGAAAATGTCCATCACAATTTCCAAGAACCCAAGTGGGGTTTGTTTGTTTTTTTGTCTGTCCAACAGAACAAAATACTAATAATGTTTTAGATAAAAATTAGAAAAAATGTTGGTGAATAAACTAATTTTTTCAACACTAATTTCTACTGGCTTTAAACTACTTGTGTTTAAAGCCACAAATCATTTATATTATTTCTTGTATAAATAAAGGTTAATACATATTTAATTCTATAGGAATGCCTCAGATTTAAGATTAACGTATTTGAGCAGATGATGCAGTGAAGCTAAAATATCAAACTGAAGTAACAAGAAGAAAACATCATAATTTTTCACCACGTTTTCAAAACTATTTACATATTTTTCATGGGAAGATATTCTTAATTCAAATATTTGGTTTTCCCCTTTGCAGATGGCTGAGATCTATGATTCAAGTCGAGGCCTTGTTAAAATTTGCCCTTGCAAGTGGTCTCCCAATCTGGATATTGCCTTCTGGTTGGCACAAGATGATGACACAATTTTAAAGGTAAAAGAAGGCGACCTACTTGTGCTATATTTTAATTGTTCTCATGTTTCATTCGAGAAAGAGTCATTGTTAAGGAAGGATTTGTTCTGAGTGTCCTGCATTCCGTTCAATGTGGCACATTACAGTCTTGTATTTCTCTCTCATGTTTAGTACCTGTCCACTTCTCCAATGGCTGAGCCGCCGCACTTTGTCCAGCACATGAAGTCCACCATCCAGTTCCTTTTGAAGCACCCTACGTCTGACAGTCTGTTCCCTGGGGGTCAGCCACAGGTCTACCACAGGACAGAAACGGGAGACTGGGAAAGGGTGGTCCAGTCATAGAGCCCCGCTCACCGCCATACCCTGAACCTTAAAGGTACAGTGTGTAGCTTCTGGCAGCGGGTCGGTGTGGCGAGGTCACAGATCGCAACCAACCGAGTTCCCCAAGCATGTAGGAGACAACTCAACTCAAGGACATAAAAACACAACTTGTATTTTCATTAGATTATATAGTAACTGATGCATATTTGTGAATATTACATTTCATATCTGCCAGGTCTGTTCTGCTAGATGCTGCTGAATGCCCTCTAAATCTTACACACTGTACCTTTTTAGAACTGTAACCTGACTGTTTTTTGCCTCTCAGCTTAATGGCTACACTGTGAACCGTCCACCTACTGTCTGTTTATCGTTTTGTTCATCGTGTCTTAACGTGCGGTCCAGTCCTGACTGGACGTTACATGTGATATGAATGCCTCTCCTGACCCGTCTGGCTGGCCCAGTGGAGAGGGTAGAGGAGGCTGGAGTGATTCTGTTCACTGTTAGTTAATGTTTCCTCCCTTATAAGGTGGTATAAAGCCTGCACTGTCCACAGTACACCGCGTTGCAGCAAGTCGAGGTTAATGTCCCACTATGCTTCACTGTTTTTGATTTATGGAGAAAATGGTTAATATTATTGTCTTGTGTCAAGTTAAACGACCATACTCATTGTTTTGTATGTTACATTTAACCCATTAACTACAACTGCTGGTCTTTTTATTCAGAGTTTTTCTATTGATTTCCTACTTCATATATTGCCACTGTTTTCTTTATACCTGTAGCTGGTGTCTGTTGCTGTTTTGCTAGTAAAATCCAACCGTACCCATCTCGAACAAGTTTCAACATCTGAATAACCTTTTCATACAAAGTATGAAAAGTAATCTATGTCCAGAAGGTATGTATTCAAAAAAACAAGGTTTTCTTTGGAAATATATGTAAATTTGCTAAAGCATTCAAAACCATCCATATTGCCTGTTTAATTGTAGACTTTGGGGTTTGAAAGGCAGCATTCATGGGGAATACATGTATTAAAATACTTCGTTTAATACAGTGATGAGAATATAAACCATTCAACTCTGCCCTGTTGAGAGATTGAGCAAACAGAAAGCACCTTTCTGATGAAAGTGGAATACTTCACACATACTCCACGTACTGCTGTTTACCTGGCTATGAATGTGTGTTTAAAATCTGCATGTGTAATGTGTACAGCGCTTTTCTGCAAGGAATGATATGGGTTCTTGGCAAATGCCACAACATACGGTTTTCCGAGTTTTTTCTTTTATTTTTCTAAACTGTAAAAATAACAGGTTTCTGAGCAACATCTAATGCTTTATAAGGCCTTTTCATCCATCAGGGGGTTGCGAGATACATAAAGCATTAAGTGCAAACATGCTGCAACTGGTGAACATAACTGCACCTGATGTGAAATAAATGTAAATATGATCAAATCTGATTTCAAAGGCTCACTGTTTACTATCACTATTTACTGTCATTGAATTTGCAATGAATGACGTTTTGGGTGGAAAATTTAGTTTCTTTTTCTGTTTAACACTTTAAGTAGAATTACAGGATTAACAGGCTTTTGTTGTGTGGTGGCTGCATTAACATAAAAAAATAGGTAAACACAGCTGTTACCAATGATCCTAAAGGGCATCAACAGTGAAACCAGTACAGACAGTACAATACACAATTGAGAACACTGTAATGTGAGTGGTATCACACCACACTACATATGAGGGCCAAACTGGTATATCTTGTCCTAGATAGAATCAATATCTGGGTCAGTGACAAGTCATGGGTGATAAGATGATGAGGTCCAAAAATGTTTAAAATACAGTTTTAAGAAGCATTTACCGGGTGTTTTACATTGTGTTTTTGTGTTTGTTTGCAGTGCAATTATGTCATTTTTTTCACAAAATCATTATTTTGGGCAATTTTTAGTGTACCTGTGTAAGTGTAACAGAAAGGGAATGATACATTCTAAATATTACATATAAAACTAATATGTTTTTTTTTCACTTAAACATTTTTTTTAATTAGGTTGAACTGTCTGGTAGCAGGGGCGACACGGTGGTGCGGTGGGTAGCACTGTTGCCTCACAGCAAGAAGGTCGCAGGTTCAAGACCGCCTTGGGCCTGGGCCTGGGTCTGGGGCCTTTCTGTGTGGAGTTTGCATGTTCTCCCCGTGTCTGCGTGGGTTTTCACCGGGTACTCCGGTTTCCTCCCACAATACAAAAAACATGCTCAGGTTAATTGGTAAACTCTAAATTGCCCATAGGTGTGAGTGTGAGAGTGAATGGTGTGTGAATGGTGTATGTGCCCCACGATTGGCTGGCGACCATCTGGGGTGTATCCCTGCCTCTCGCCTTAACGCGCTGGGATAGGCTCCAGCAGACCCCTGCGACCCCGAAAGGGAATAAGCGGGATAGACAATGGATGGATGGATGGATGTCTGGTAGCAGGTTTTTAGAGTTAACACAATATCATTCATTTCTACAACAGAGAACAGATCAGGTGGTTAGATGAAGAAGAGCTGGTGGGATAGCTCTAAACTGTACAGAACGAGTCATATTAAATATAAAAAACACTTAAAAACAAAAAAACGAAACTAATTTTAACCTTAACTGGAATTTAAAATAAAATTAATAAAATCTACTATAACCTTGGGGTGTAGTAGGACAGAGATCAATTATTATTATTATTATTATTATTATTATGACGCTAAGCCATTACTATACATGCTTACCCCAACCCTTATATTATTATAGCTAAATGATCACTTTATGTAACACATAGTTATACTAGTCCAGGGCTGTGACAGTAGCTGGTTGCACTTCGCTGTAGTTTTGTCCTCTCGCTCCTCCCTGTCAGCCGAGCTGTCATTTGTTACGTCACACGGGGCGTAGTGATGCTTTTACGCACGGTGCGCCGACCGACCGGCGGACTCCGGGCTTTTTTTTTCTTCCTCCTGCTGGTGTCGGACGGTGCATCACGAGCAGGAATTCTGTTCTTGAAGGTTATATGACGTCCCAACCGGCCGGTGCGTGACAGACGCGGCGTCCGCTCGGCACCGCGCGTGCAGGCTGCGGCCGTTCGGAACGCGCAGCGCGTGCGTTACTTGTGATGCCGTGAAGATCACGACTGGAGACGACGCTCCCAGCTGCTTTTTTTTTTTTAAATCATTTTTTACCGTAATTTCATCTAACGCCGCGTAAAATCACATATTATTCCATCTATTAAGGCGACTGTTACCGTAAAAGGGAGTAAAAAAAATGCGCACGGCGTTTTTGAGACACGTCCGCCGGTTTCCGTGGGTCACCAACGTGACACTGTACGGCAGCCTGTTCGCCGGCGGCGACTTCGTGCACCAGTGGTTCTCCCACCGGGACAAAATGGACTGGACGCACACGCGGAACGTGGCCGTGGTCGCGTTCTGTTTCCATGGCAACTTCAACTTCTTCTGGATGCGGTTCCTGGAGCGCCGCTTCCCCGGGAACTCGGTGCGGATGGTGCTGAGGAAGCTGCTGCTGGACCAGACCACGGCGGCGCCGCTGGCCACCAGCGTGTTCTACACAGGTTGGAACCGGGCCGCTAACGGTTAAACAAACGCTCGCGACGCATCTGTCAATTTGTAACCCGAGCTCCTGTCTGTGCGCGTCTGGCGCAAAGTGCAAAAGTCAGCGTGACTGGCGGAGGTCACAAGTAAAAAATGATCTTTTTATAGGAAACAAAATGACACCTGCGCAATACAGACAATAACTTCCCACAACATTATAGCTGCTGTTATTTTGATTAGCATTTAGGATTTTCCTAAAAATGTATAAAATATAATATATATATAATAAATAGAAGGTTATACATAAACTCACAATAATTAAAGTTACTAGTTTTTTGTGAGGGGTAGGTATCTTCTTGAGTTTTAACATTGGAATCACTTTCACTTTCCTCTAAGCAGTTTTGTTTTTACTACAAAATAAAAGTTGACGGAAACAGTGTGATTCAGCTTTCAGTGATGCAAACACTAGGAAAAACCTTTATATATGTCCAAACATTTTTTTTTAACAAACTTATACTTTTACTTTCAATTCTTAAGCAGCCTATGTTCAATATCCAAAAACTACTTTTGACACGATACAATGCATATTAGAAAAATGTAATACTAGTAGGACCCTTTAACTTCTAGCAAAGTACATTTTTGTTAACATTTCTCTACTTTTACTCAAGTGTGTTTTTCAGGACTTTCATAAACACCAATAAATAAATATAGGCTAATTCCTCTCATGACCCACTAAGTGTGCTGGTGTGTTCTTGTGCACGGATCCTGCTGCCTGTATTTTCTACTTTCCCTCACCAAAACAAAGAGAAATGTAGAAAATACAGGTAGACGCCACCACAGACTTCTAGTGGGTCATAAATTACTGCCGTTTAAATCCTGCTTACTTATTTACTTACTTGCATTGAAAATACTTCTCATATTGTACATCTAGCTGTTTTTATATCTGGTGTGCCTTTAAAATTTTGCTTTCACACCAATCCAGACATTTGTGCACTAAACACCTTTTACTATACTCATCTTTTAATGATATTTGAATTATTTATAAGGATTTCACTGTTTAGGGCTGAAGTTGTGACTAAATGAACAACTGGAACAAGTTTGGGTATTCGACTTAAGTACAGTTTTGCAGTACTTGTACTTTACTAGAGTATTTCCATTTGACTTTTTACTTCCACTCCACTTCTACAACAGCTGTCAGGTTATTTTTCAGATGCGGATTTGAAATAAAATAATATATTTTAATATTCTGACTCTTAGCATTTTTATTTATTTTCTTTTTAAAAACATGTTATTAAAAGATCCTATATAAAGTGCAGTGAACAAACAACAGTGAACAACATTGTGACGCATCAAGTACCTAAAATTGCCTCCACGTTAATAAATAATTGTGTTTACTACAATAATATAACACTCTGTATAATGAGTACTTTTACCTAGTATACTTTAAGTACATTTACTTGCTGATAATCCTTATTTTTAGTTAAGGATCATTTTCCTTTTACTTGTAATCTAGTATTTTAAGTGACAGTATCTATACTTTGTACTAAGGGATCAGAATAAAGTCAATGCAACAGGCAAATACCGTGTTTAACCTCTGTATAAAATGATGTATTGGAAGATACCATTGTGCAATCTATGTACCCACAAACAAATCATAGATCCCACAGGACAAGAATGTAGACAAAATATCCCTTTCTCCTATAATCATAAGCGTCTTTTCTGTTTTGTGTCAACCAGGCGTCAGCTTCTTGGAGGGAAAAGAGGACATCACGCAGGACTGGAGGGAAAAATTCCTGAATACATATAAGGTGAGAGCGACGACCCTCACAGCAACTTCACTGTCACATGATGAATTATCTCACTACAAAGTACATTTCAGAGCTTTCCCTCTGGGTCTAATAAAGATTTATGTGCTTTCTGTCTGTCTCTCTCCATTCAGACGGGGCTGATGTTCTGGCCTTTCATGCAGGTAAATATGCAAATCTCCTCGGCGTGGATGTTAATTCTTGACAATACACGGAGTGCTGAAGGAAACCGAAGCTGAAACGCTCCACTTCCTCGTGATTCACAGCTGTCGGCCACGTCTCGCAGCCTCAGTAACAAGTGGACCTTTGAGCTTGGATTAAACCGTTCAATTATCACATATTTTAATATGTAAAGCAAATTGCTTTTTGTTCTTGAGAAGCCTTCATCCGGTTCATCACTTTTCTGGGGATCCAAGGGAGTGTAGTATTGAATTTGGTGCAATTTAGACATGTGACATTTTTTTTTTTATATTAATAAACTGGCTTTATCAGTGACTGCACGTCAAAAGGAGTCAGAGAAAAGTATTTTCATATGGTTTCCACTGAAGAAAATGTAGTTAAATAGTCAAATAATAAACTTGCCATGGGCGGTTTAATGTCTCGTATCAGCACAGATCTTTTTTTTCAACTGACTCCCACTGATGAATGAATACACAAATATAATGAATTCACTCTCTTAATTTATACTCAGAATGAGACAAGATTGACTATGACAGTACTTCACATATGTAAAAAAATATTACATGTTTTTTTTCTGGTTTATTTAATAGATTTAATTGTGTTATGTAATCAATATTGGACTAACTGCACCAACAACATGATATTTCACTTTTTTCTTCCCTTAATCTGTGTCTCTCTCTCAGTTTCTGAACTTTGCCCTGGTGCCGCTGTACGTGCGGACCACCTTCACCGGCTGCTGTGCCTTCGTCTGGGCCACGTTCCTCTGCTTCTCCCGTCAGAGCGGCGACGGGACGGCCGGCGCCGCCATCGCCTGGTTGTTCCCCACGAAACCCGACATAGCAGAGCCCACGGAGGAGGGAGGAACGGTGGCATCTAAACCGTCACAGAGCTGAAACACCTGGAGGGAGACACACTGGAAGACCTCGAGGCACTCGTACATATCTCAGTGGCAAATATTGCTGTAGAATCGCCGGGGTCAGAGGTCGAGTCAAACTGTGGGATCAAACTAGAAATGCGCATCCTCGTGGTGCTTTAGGCTGCTTTGGGAAACATCATCCAGCTAATGGAATGTATATATTTTCAAACATTCATACAACATATCAGCTCCGTAGGTAAATGTACTTTCACATGTTCTATCTCTCATCAGGTTTTCCTCATTGTTTTCCTCCGTGTTATCACATTTACAACATGGGAGTTCCCTTTGTTCTGTTGGACCACGCTGGCTTTGCTTTACGCCTAAATGGTAGTTATTTCCACCATGTGGAATGGCAGCTAACTTTTAGCTTCATAAAATCTGAGCAAAGCAAACGTCACAAAAAAATAGGAAAACATCACAGTCTGTTCCTCAGCGGGGGGGAATTGATTAGACTGTTACCGGCTGGGATACACAGCAGTGCCTGATTAATACGTCTAACAGGACTTTCTGCTTCGGTTTCAGTTTACACTCTGGTACAACAAGTGCCAAAAACAGACAGATACTATTTATCTATAAAATTATCAAGTACACTAATGTTTGAGTACTTTATATCAATAGATTAGATGGAGAATTGCAATGGCGACCATATCTACACCATACTTTAAACAACATGAATAAATCATCAGCATTTTTACTATAAAGACATTATTAACGAACTTTAAGGTTTATTTTTACAGGTAACTATGTTGTTTCAAAAAATCCATTTACTTGAACACAGTGAAATTCTGCCTCCCTGTTTATTGATTTACCTTAACGTGATACTGTGAGCCTTCTCTCTCTTTTCTCTCTCTCTCTGCCCCGCTACAGTTTATTTACAGCTATTTAAACCATTATCATAAACATTACCTCTCTGTGAAAAACGTCGCCTTATAGTTTTCCTCGCCTGCAGCGATTCCTGAAACTTTAACGTCAGATGCCTCCAGCATGCAGCTCTCTGCAGAGGTCATTTTTATAAATAGAGCACAGCTCAGCAAGAGTTGAATGCTGCTCCTATATATAAACGTCTGTCTTCTGTCTCGGGCAGATACAAACATTCAAACCTCTGCGTTCACTTGTGTGCTCGATGTTTCCTTAAAACTCCCACTGTCTAAAATCTAGTTTGCAAGTAAATAAGACAGGTACGTGTGTTTATTTTTATTTGATATGCCTCACAGAAGTGATTTGATGTAATTAATGATTTTTACAACATATTTAAATAATAAAAATGTGTTTTCATAGGGGGAATAGAAAACTGATCCCTTTTTATCAGATTTTTATAAGTATTATAACTTATTAATGTATTATAAGAGTATTTAAGTTTTTGTCATTTAATTCCCGTTCATTTTTTATGCTGATATACTTCACTGATAATAAAAGGTCAAATCAATAACCATTCCTGATTGTTCATATCAGCAATTATTTTCTGATTGGTTTGGATATCACAAGGAACAACACATTGATCAATGCTGCTGACTGTAATATATGCACTAACTGTGGTAGAAATAAATTATATTTATAATGTTGAATAAATCAAGGAGCTCAATTTTGTACATTATGTGAACAGATGCCAGATGCAAAGACATGATTAGGAGAGAATTAAATGAGTACAGTTTGCTATCAGAGGTGCATGTTTCCTGCTCACAGGTCTCTCGGGTGTGTTTTGGCTTGTTTTCAGACACAAATATTACTCACCACTGTAGCCGGTTACTCATCGCTTAGGTGCAGCCGCAGCTGTCTCCGTCTCTTGTGGTTAGAGGACAACATGTACTTCCAGAGGCCTGCTGCTGCTAATTCTGCAGCCTGCTGTGTCTGAAACTCACAGCTTTCAGCCTCGGTGGCATCTGTTTTACTCTCATCAGTGTGGATTCCAGGGGGGGAAGCAGAGGTTGGGCCCTCCCTCAGTGTTAGCAACACGTGCAATCGTCTCCCACAATAAAACCATGACAGAATGAAACAGAGGGCTTTTTGGAAGAATTATACAACTATTATGTGTGTTGACTCAGCAGGGATAATATTACATTTTAAAATTTTATTTACCTGATAATAAATATATTGAGTGAGTGCATTACTGCATCATGTTCCATCATATTTTTAATTGTTAAATGCTGTGTTTTCCTTTCCATATTTTGGCATGCTATTATTATTATTACTGTGTGTATATGTGTATGTATAGCTTTGCATATTTGATATATATATTTTATATTATATTTTAATTCATATTTATTATATCTACTGTATATACAGACGAGCCCGGTTTTTATATCCATATGCAATTTACTTAATTACTATAACTATGTGTAATAATCTTCCTTTATCCTTCTATCCAATCTATCTATCTATCTATATTCTAAATTGATGCAGTAAGGCACAAATCTGTGCTTAAAAAGTCACCAGAATTCAGAAGTTTCATACCCCAAATTTCTCTTTTGCTCATTCATTCCACATTTAGCTGCCTCCAGGCTTTAAGTAATTAGGCAAAGTTAAATCTTAAAGAATTGTCTCCAGTCTGATTCGATAATAAATATGCATCGGATGTGGGAGCTTTTGGTAATCTTCGGGTGATCTGAAAGAAAACATAAAAATGATGCAACTGTGGGGGCGGTTGTTTTTATTTTGAACCTTCCTCTCAGCTCCAATGGGTGTCTCCCAAACAGTCAGCCTCCCTGCGCGCACTGCGCATGCGCGCTGCATCCGCTTCTCCATCCACACGTCGAGGGACTTGAGAGCCCGAATAAAGATGCTCAACGTCTCGGGTCGTTGGAGCCTTGTCACCGGGTGAAGTGAGATCTGTTCGGACACACACACACACACACACACACGCCGGCTCACAACAGATCGAGCAGATCCGGGTCGTTTCTCTCCACAAACATGATGGAACTGAAGAAATCTTTCTCGGACACCGAGCGCGCGCTCAGGAGCTACGGCGCCGTGTCGGAAACGGCGTGGACGACGGACAAAGGTGAGCGTCATGCGGTGGGGAGATGAGACGCTGCTTTACCGTCTGGTCCCTCTTTAAGCGGCGTGTTTCACTCGCAGAAAACCCAGCGAGCAGGAAACGCTGGAACGGGCCATGTGTGACTCACAAATGAAGGAATAGAAGCTGATTCGGTGCTAAAAGGCCCGTTAGTCCCCCTGCATGCACAACACGGCTGGTGCACGGTTTGTGTCAATGAAATTTGGATTATACCCCCCAAACATAACGTGTGTGTGTTTGTGTGTGTGTCGATTGGGGGAGGAGAGGGGGCTCAAACTTAATTTCTTGCATTCTGGTGTTAATTTTCTGCAGCAATTTAGGTGAAAATGCGTTCATTTATGCAAAATAAAACGCAACATTTGGGCACCGGGTGACAACTCGGACAATGATTAAATAATAAAGCAGTGAGGCTCTCGTTGTGTGTTATCTGTCCTCCTGTAGATCAACTTTTCACATGTAATATGATCCCTGCTGAGTCAACACACAGGCATGATTTACTCTTTTCTATTGAAAATTTTCAAAATAAAAGTCCTTTCATGGGGACAAATGCTCTTTTTTTACATATTGTGCATGTGCTTGTGTGTGTGTGCATGCGCGCGTGTGTGTGTGTTGTTTGCTACCAGCTTGATGGAGAATCATGAAGCGTGAGCGTTGAATTATTCCTCTCATCAACACTCTGGTTGTCACTGTTAGATGAATATTTAGGTGGTTTGATAGTGTAAGACAGTTGATGTCTCAGAGGATGTCTTTAAACCGTCGTGATGTGAGTCACATGAGCGTGAATGCTGCACGATAAAAACATAATAAACCAACACTGAATAATGGAGTCAGAAATGGTCACAAAGCTAAACACACGTGTCTCTAACACAGGTTATCTAAAAATCAACCCTTTTTACTAATAATTCCCGCACGTGTTTTATTTGACCTATAAAAAGTGAATTTAAAAATTGCACAGTTCCAAACCCCCAAAACAATCCATTTCACACTGACATAAAAATAGACAAAAGCATGAAATCCTGACGTTGGAGAAGCTGGATATTAACAGTGTTATTTTTTGCTTTAGGCTATAGCTGATGATAATTTCCAATTAATTTTCCGTCAATCAATTATTCATCTAATCGTTTTGGGGTTTAAAGGCGCCATGAAATGCAAGTTAGACCATGCAAGTGATATTATGACACAAGTTATTTGTGGTTTAAACAGTAATAAAAGGGATTTAAATCAAATCCTCGCGTTTGATTGGACCGCAAAAAACATGGGCGGGGCTTAGAATTTGCCTGTTATGTTGAAACAAGGGCAAGAAAGTTGATAAGGTAAACTTTAAATGCCCCTGAGTGCAGGATGAGTCATCAGACAGTTGAAAGTGTTTCCTGTTTTACAGGAAGAGAAAAAAAGAGATTTTTTTCGATTTTTAGATAGATAGATAGATAGATAGATAGATAGATAGATAGATAGATAGATAGATAGATAGATAGATAGATAGATAGATAGATAGATAGATAGATAGATAGATAGATAGATAGATAGATAGATAGATAGATAGGGGTCTTACACACTATATTCTATCACAAACTTATAAACTGATGAACATAAGGCTGAACGAACTGAAAAAAGGAGCCCATATGCAGCAGAGACATTGTGCTTCTGTCACTTTTGTCCCGTTGCCAAATCTTTGAGCGAGAAAAGCCGATAAATGACTGCATGTGTTGACAGAAGCGACTAAGTGACGTGTCCTCATCGGCTCCGCTGAGGATAACTGATCACACGGAGCTGGGTGTGGAGAAACTTCCAGATTAAAGTCAGAGGATGGGGGGGGGGGTGTATGAAATGCAGTGGATATTTTTAGAAACACATCCAGCCATTGCTCTTTCCCTCTCTGTCTACAAAACACACACACACACATACACGGGAGATAAAGTATAAACACAGCACACACTCCCACAGCTCATCCCTTATTTCTAAAACAAAAGACACATACCATCCCATACCAGGGATGTGGGGGTGTGGTCCAGAGGTATTGTGTGTGTGTGTGTGTGTGTGTGTGTGTGTGTTTTCTGCGGGCCGCATCGGAATGTGGTACAGATGCTGACGTTTCCTCCGTGTCCTGCAGGATCCGGGCTCTGCAGGCTGTTTACTCCTCATTACCCCGGCGAACACCGATGAGGCGGCGGCTTGTTTTAATGAAACGGAGTCAGGCTGATTAATTAGTAGCAGGCCGCTTTTACATCTGCTCGCGTCGGTCCGAAACTTTGGCGTTCACGCTCACCTGTCCCCGGTGAACAAGCAGCTTATTAATCAGAGGCCGGTTCATTAATTGGAGCGTTGTTCTTTTGTTTGTGTGTGCGCATAAGCGACTTGCTCAGATGAGGAGGCAGCTGTTTTAGGCCTTATCGAGCTGGTAATTTGGTCTCGTTAATGGTGAGCACACATGAGGGAGGTGAGTGTCATGGAAAGAAAGAAAAATGTAAGAGATTAAAGCACTTAAAAAAAAACAACAAATAACAATTTTGCTGCATGTTTGCATTTTGCAAAGATGAACAATCTTTGTGGTTGTTGTCAGCAGACGCGTAGGCTGATGATTCAATATCCAGTGAAGCACAAACAGACCTGGGCCCTCCTGTGCAGGCTTCTGTCTGCTGTGGTGAGTCAGCTCCTGCAGCCAGCGAGCAGCCACGGGGAAAAAACAGCACACACACACACGCATACACACACACAGCGGGACGAGGAGCAATGTCCAGGGTGCTTGTAATGTTCGGACACACACTTGTGGATCCACTTGTCGCGCGTCTAACTTGACAGCTCAGGGTCAGGGATCATGCATCGGGATCATGTAGGTCTACGGCCTGCTGGTCGCTCAAAACGTGAGCTTCTCCTTCCTGCTGCATCTTATTGGTTCTATTTTTACACAACACTGACAGCAGGTATCAGTGTCAGCTCTGTGTCTCTCTATGTGTGTGTGTGTGTGTGTGTGTGTGTTTGACTTGTCTCCCTGTGGTGCTTTTACCTGCTCGGTAAAATATGCATGTTCTGCACAAAAAAGTGGAAGGTAATAGTTCAGGCCTTTGTTTAACGATTTGGGTGAATGGGAATAATAGGAGAGGGAACGGGACATGAAATAAATGTCCTAAAGAGCAGAAACCAGGACACTTGTGTATTGACACAATTAACTCCCACTGATCTAGATGTGAGAATTGTGGAACGTTTTGTCACCCTGTTAAATAAATGACCTAAGTCATTTTTTTTTTTATGAAAGTGAGTTTTGGCCTAAATCCTCTTTTGATGATGATCACTTTAAATCCTGAGTTGAAAAGATCAAACTCTTTATGGCCTTTAGGACAATGGACATTTTATTTTTTGTCTAAGTCCAAGTAGTCGGGTAGTAGTAAAAGTGGTAAAATGTCACAAGCGTTCATAATAGCTGTACTTATAGGCTATAAGTCATAATGTCTTATAGTAATGTTTCATAGTAATTTAGTCTAAATATACAAATTGCCGTGTATATCAATACATTCAATAAATATATAGCCCGATGTAAAGAAAGGAAGTTCCAGGCTCTTCAGTCCATTAAACATGTGTCATCATTTCATTGCAAATTTGCCACATCTCAGGTTTCAAAAAGTTGTCAAAACTGGACGTTGAAGTAACCACTGCAAGACACCATTAAAATTCCTGACACGTATATGGATCGTGATTCTTACCTTCTCCGACTGAACTTTTCCAAAATACCATGGATATGGAAAACACTGATAACCAAACAATGATTATGATGTGTGCATTTCATATTGTAACGTTCACTAGGATTGAATTGATAGAATTGCGGATCCATTCAGAGTTAAAGTCCGATGACCAACCTCCCTCATCGTGGGATGGCCAATGTCGCTGGAGATGCTGCAGCATTTTAAGCGGTCGCGGCTATGATTAGTGCGATAAGTGTTGGGTCAGTGTAGTGAGTGTTTAGCGGCTGCAGTTGTGGGCACACGTAGAGTGTGAGGTCAGTGGTACGGATGGGAAAAGGAAATAACCCGAACATGCACAAAGCCACAGCTGATCATTGATCCCTATTTAGGCACTTTCTCTTTTCAGCAGAGAAAACAGAATTAAACAGAAGTCACTAGTGCCTTTAAATTTCCAAACACTTCCCTGAATTACACACACACACACGCTGTTTTCTATCCAAACGTCGTGTTTTTGGCGGCTGCGATGTCATGGAGAGACAAGGTGATAAATGTCAGCGAGCTGATACTATGACAAACTTTTCACGGTGGGAAAAAAAAAAGGCCTTGAATGCATTTCTGATTAGCTTCTCATATCAGATGCAAGATTCTGTAATTGGGCCAAGTGTAGAAGCTTTTCCCCCCCATCTATAATTTAAAGCAGCTAAAAGGCCTCAAACTGAGCTCGACATCCACTTATGTCTCCATTTATGTCACGATTCTTTCTGGCCGCCCCTTCCTCGTTGCTGTTTATTCACGTCTCCCTCCGTCTGTCCCTCAGGGCACTCAGACGTGTCCATGGCAGAGAGCACCATGTCTCCGGAGGAGATCGAGGTGGAGATGGCCCGCATCCAGCGCCTGAGAGAGGTCCTGGTTCGCCGCGAGTCAGAGCTGCGCTTCATGTGAGTTTTCCCGAACCGTCATGGCCGATCGATACGCTGACGTTACCTGCTGCCGTCCTTGACTGGATAACGAGGTTTACTCTGTTGCCATGGCGCCCCCAACGCTGCCGGGACACGTCACAAAGGCAGTCGAGTGGTATTTTCTTTGCGATATAAGTACGCTGCCCATTTTGTGCATTGATTATTCAGAGGGAGGAAGGCAAGTCTCTCGGCTCCTCATTAACATTAACAGTGTCACAACGTGGAAGTTGATAAATCAATCAAACGCTGAGAATAATAGACTGGATGTTGCAGCAGGATTTTATAAAGTAAGAATCTGTTGTATCATTGCACTGTTCAAGGCAGATTAGATATATATAATTAGCGATATGTCTTGTTTGTTCCTTGTTACTGATAGATGTCAATCATTCAGTCCTCAATACAACTCAAACCAGCAGGAGAATAAACAGTTTGTCAATGGAAGGAAACTTGGCACATTTCCATTGGAACTACACCCACTCCCCGACTGTGCTGCTCATCCAATCCTTACAAATGTTGTAAAAGGAAATGAACACGCTTTCCAAAGATATCAAGATACAATGCTAATAATGTGGTGACAACAGAGATATGATCAGTCAAACACAAACGTCTAAGCTTTAAGTTGTTGTTTATACATATTTATATATAGAGAGAGAGATTATATGATTGTAAGATTTATTTCCAGAGCTTAACTCGTGCATAAAATGCAACACAAAGTGCTTATCAAAAAGAAATGATCCTGTCCATTTAACCAACTCTCATTACATTGAGGATCTAACCAGAGGCAGAAGTTGGTAAATGTAACACATAAATAAATAACAGGAAGTAGTTTAAAGTAAGCACAGGCACAGCATTACAAAATGAATCAAAAAGCATATTTAAAAATCAATACAACAGGCAGGGTGTTAAAGACTAGTGATTCAGAACTGATTATTAACCAGTGGAGATAATATTAGATTAAATGACCCTGAATGGGAAAAAGTGATGGTAAACACACATGTCGCCACTTCATTTATTTTTGTTTAAAAGTGTAGATGGATTTAGAGCAAAGCTGTAACTTAATCCGAAATGTCTCAGAACATTACAGCTTAACGTTGCAAATCAATGAGCAGGATGGTTAGACACACACACACACACACACACACACACACACACACACACACACACACACGGTATGATTCATGCATTGCTGAAATTAAACACCTTGTTTTTCCAGGTCCTCGATCTGCATTTCATCCATGAACAATTCCTCAGATGAATTCCCAGAAAAATGCAATATACCTGCAGGCATCGTGCTATAAGAATTACATACACTGTGTTAAAAAGCTTTTATATATATTTGACACACACGACCCACTGTTTATGTCACCAGGTATCCAATTATATAAAGCCCCCACATGGAAATAACTCAAATGATGATATATATATGTGCAGATATAAAAACTATATGCAGTTTTTCTGCACATATATGGTGCAAATATGCATCATATATGCCTATAATATAATAATGTATATGCCCTATATATACATAGCCTATATGCATATATATGCCATATATATGCTATAGGTACACATATATGTACACATACTATAGGAAATATATATGTCACATATATTCAAAACCTATAATAAAACCTATATATTCATATAGGTTGTTTCCATATGGGCTAAACTGAAAACATGCCTTGTGTTAGCTGTGTTGGCGCCGTGTTAAACTGTCTCACTACTGTAACGTATTGAGACGATCGGCGTGTTTTGTGGGTCATTACACCCTTAACATCTGCAGTGCGATGGCTGAGGTGTCGGCTGAAGCTGATACACGGGGCGCTCACTCGGTTAATAATGTTAGTTCACACGCCCACTTGTGAGGCTTCATTAGGCCGCCACGCTGCTCGCCGCTTACATCTCTGTCATCAGGCTCGGTGTGACTCAACGCGCGAAAGAAACACACACACACGCGCTCACAAACTGGCAGATGGAGAGCGGGAGCTGCTGGAATTGAGAGTTGAACACAAGGCAGAGCGAAGGGAGGCAAACACTGGGAGGAGGGGAAGGAGGGGTCAGGGAGGGGGTGAAGAAAGAGGGAGGGAGGTGTGAAACAGAGCAGAGTACATGCAGAGAGGAGGAGGAGGAGGAGGAGGAAGGCTGTGGATGAGTCATCGGGCTGATCTATCACGGGGAGAATTAAATCTGAGGAAGCTGTCACTGTTTGCAGAGAGAGCGAAGTGAAGATTTAAGGGAGGAAGAGGGGGAAAATGTCGAAGCCCCGAGGTTGAGACGTCAGGGCTGCAGGAGGCTCTCAGAGAGAGCAGCGTGGATAGATTTATGCACACACACACACACACACACACATATGCACACACACTCCTGTAGTGTGACATGTGGGCCTGAGGTTGTGATGTCTTAATGAAAAGTACTTAACTGCTTTTGGGTTTAAATATGTGGGAATTAATGCTGGATTTGATAATCAGTTAAAAATACAAAAAAACAATGGCTTTAGCTTCTGAAAATGTGATGCTTTTCACTTTAATATATACTTAGACTAATAAATCAGGGGCCATATTATCAGTTGATATTATTTATCAAAAATATACTGTATGGACAATTAACAGCCTGACTATCAGCTATAATTTTGATAATCAATTAAAAGCTGAAGAAAAAACATCAAAAAGAAGAAAACATTTACCGGTTTCTTAAATGTGATTATTTTTTTTGGATATTTCCTGTAAATATTAAATAACAATCAAATTGTTAATGAAAATAATCATTAGTTGCAGCTCAGTTGAAGTTGGCATTTTTTATATTTTATATTTCATCTGTATATGTAAGTTACAATATTGTCATTGCATCAAGACTGAATATTCAAAAATATGTTTTTTAATATCTTTTTTATATTGATGTATTGATCAAAATCTTCTGCACAGGTTTTTTTCAGCCATGACAGCTCTTCATCCATTTTTTTTGCTCTGGTATATCTATCCAACATCACTGAAATCAGATAAAAGATTTATAAAGCGGAAGCAGCAAATAATATCTGTCACTCTTTAATCTGATGGAAACCCGTTTTACTTCATATTTTTTCCAGGATGGATGACGTTCAGCTCTGCAAAGACATCATGAGCTTAAAGCAGGAGCTGAGACAGATTGTCGCAGTACCAGGTACACACACACACACACACACACACACACTAAATACGTTGACTATCATCATGAAAGCCTTACTGTAAGCCTCACAGGAAACAAACAATCACAATTGATCCTTTATGTGCAAAACTGGCTCCACTCCCATTTTGGACTTGACCAAAAATAGAGTTTTTGGCAGAAACGTGCTCCTGTTTGCAGCTCGCCAGAGACCCATAACCTCAGCAGACGTCACAGTGATTTACTGTCTTTTCACTAAAGTACGCGGGACCGATCGCAGGCCTCGGGGCTGTGGTATGAATTACGAGGAGGAGACGATCAGACACACACACACACCACACATGCATCATCACCAGCGAAGGAAATATTTAATACGATATTATCTGGCCAAGTCAAACTTCCCTGGGTGTTTATGTGGTGAGTGTGTGGCGCCAAATACTGGTTTTACCTCCACGGTCGGATCCAGTGGCGGTTTGACTGACGTCAGGTGCGTCACACGCACACACATACGGTTGCAGGCGTAAGGAAAACATGGGTGTCGTGTTCAAGGACTCGTACGTAGCAACATTCTTCAGCTGTGTCAGGAAACCGAGCTGTCAATCACAGCGCAGAGTGTTTTTTTTTTTTTTATAGCACGTGGTATCTCTGCAATGTACAGTGTGGGCAGAACAGAAACACATGATAGAGTAATTAAATCCAATGCACCAGCTCTGCACTGAACACTTGTCATGAAGCTGATGCATGAGCTTCATAAGATTTTTTTATGGTTTTCTTATTCAAACCTTGAATGCCGGAACGAAACAGATGTTGCATAGACAAGGAAAAATGACATAAATTCAGCACGGACAAATCCCATGTCCCTGTCACCCCCGTCACCATGGAGACCCGGGAAGAGGAGAGACATTTCATGACAATCCATCCAATAGTGGTTGAGATATTTTAGCCTGAACATCCAGATCACCTGACCTCTCTGTTCCCATTGGTTTGCCTCACCAGACTGCATTATATTGCAGAGTGCCCCCTACAATACCGTGCATGCATGTGGGATTACTGGTCACACAAAAACTGCCTTTTCGCTGACATTCCCATGAGCCACCGGGGGCCTCCTGTGTGCACTTGTCGCGGCCTTCTGGCAGCAGGATGATAGCCAGCAGACCCCCGCCTCGCCAGCTCCTGTGACATTGGGATTTATAGGCTGCAGCCATGACACCCCCCCCCTTTAGATTGTTGTTGAGTGTGTGTGTGTGTGTGTGTGTGTGTGTGTGTGTGATGCACAATGAAGCTGCACTGCCCCACTTTATTTCCTAATTGGAGAAAAAGCTGATGTTTGCAGTCATTTTTCAAGCCTCCTCTTCTAGCTGAGGTAACAGCTTCAGACACCACCTACCCCCACAGCTCTTTGTGCATATATGCCTGTGTGTGTGTGCGATGTTTACTTTGGTGGATCTATCTATGTGTGTGTGTTCTTTTGTACTTTGGAGTTTGGACTGTGAATGCAAATTCCTCCATCACATGAAACAAAAACACAGAGCTCTCCATCATTTGCATAATGAAGTCCGAGCCGTATTCCTCATGAATTAAACACGAGCCGAGGACTGTGGGTCTGTTTGTGATGCGTTTAGGACCCGACTGACTTTGCTGGGAGGTCAGTTTTGTTTGGTTACAGATATAACCGAACGCATTGTGATTGATATTTTAGTAGTGGTGGCTTATGTCTCCCTCCAGGCCTTTCGACTTGTTTGTTTATAGCTTCAATTTTCTCTCTTTCTCCCCCCCCACCCCAGAGAAAGACAAAACCAAGAAGCACAAGCAGCGGGAAGAGGAGCTGATCCTGAAGATTCATAAACTGGTGCAGAAGAGGGATTTCCTGGTGGACGACGCTGAGGTGGAGAGATTAAGGTAGAGCTGGCAGCAAGTTAATATCCGGGACGGGCGTCTCCGGAAGTTTGTGCTGTTTACTGACAGTGTTCAGATGAAGCGGCTTCCACGGTTTGTCTCATCACTTGGTGCACAAAACACATCATTTGTTACACAAAAGATGAGAAGCAGACTCAGAGTAAATGTGGCTGAAGCTGGGAGACACTTCTTCATCACAGTCTGCTGTGTGTGTGTGTGTGTGTGTGTGTGTGACAGCTACAGCTCTGCATTGTTCTTTTCTACTTGCGACTTCACCCTGAGATCACCAACAGAGAGGCAACATATGAGATATAGATATAAAATGATATTAAAACTCAGGGTGTTCAGACACAAGCAATTTCAAATGATCATTTTTGGGAAAACAAATAAAAACAGTTTTTAGAAATCATTATTTTTTTATATTTAATATTTTTATTGATATGCTACCACTACATTCAACCAGATGTGTGAACAAATGTGTTTATTATAAATATCTGATATTTCTAGAAAAGTTAATAGAAATGATTCAGTTTGCAGCACCAAACAAATTACCAACATAATCAAAGATTGTAGCCAGAAGTAAAGTTTTCCTTCCTAAATTTGATATTTTTATTATCTGTTATTTTCCGATTTTTTAATAAGAAAAAACCTGATGTGTGGTTGTACGCAGGGAGCAGGAGGAGGACAAGGAGATGGCCGAGTTCCTGCGGCAGAAGCTGATGCCGCTGGAGAAGAAGCTCAAAGTCACACAAAGTGAGTGAAACCACTTAATGTTTCTTTAAGAAAACAATATTCATCTTTATCTCATAATTTAGTAGTTTATTATTTTTTGCAGCATGGTATCGCACACACACCCATGTTGCACGTCGTGAATATTTCTCTGTCCTCTCTTTTTTCGTGACCAGATCCTCCAAAGCCCAAGAGACAAGTCCCGGAGCCGCCCCCCAACAAACCGTCCATCACCAAGTCAGGCGTGGCCATCATCAAGGACTGCTGCGGAGCCACCCAGTGCGCCGTCATGTAACGGACGGACGCGACCCGTCACATTTTACATCACATCACACATCCTTGGTTGCTTCCTGTGGACCAGAGAACCCGGTTTGACCCCCTAAAAAAAAAAAAAGTGTTCAGGGGTCATGTTTGTAATTTAGGCTTCTGCTATTGGCCTGGACACGGATCCTGAATCCAAACACTCCAGGTGGTTTTATAAGTGATGGCTGATCATCTTCAGAGAAACATGGGCATTGTATAGAGAAAAAAAAAAAAAAAAAACTAAAAAAGTACGATCTTGTATCAGAAGTGAAGCACAATGTCCACTAAGTTGAACCCCAGGGTTCTCTGTTCAACAGGAAATCGTGTTCTCGTCACGTCACGTTTGACAACGGGTATTTATTCTCCCATTTCAGCCGTTTAACACCGACCAGTGCACCTCATTCACTTTCAGGACACCTGCAACTCAGCATTTTTTTATTGTTGCTCCCAGCTGGATTGAACAACATGAACAATGGACAATGAAAACTGGCCAGACTGGTGTAAACGGAGAAGAAAATGAAGAGTTCCAGCCTGCGGACGCTTTGTACTCAAGCTGATTGATATGTTTGACTGTGGCTCGAGGAGCAGTGTAATTGTCTTATCTCTGATTCTACTGGATATAAAGAGTTGGCAGAGTCAAACAATGTCTGTGGTGGTCTAAAGCTGAGCCACAAATGCTAAAATACCACTGAAAATACTGATTCAAAGTTGGGTCATATTAGGATGAATAGCAATTAACTCTACTTAAAAAAAAAGAATTTAAAAGATTATATGAAATGAAGAGCGCTCCAAGAGCAGGGACATGAATGCATTGGTATGTTACAGAAACTCCTTTTTCTCAGGCAGTGGACACTTAAGACTCCTTCAATTTGTTTTCAGATCAGTCATTCACATTTAAAGCTGTACTTATGATTTATCAAACCCATCCTGTATGAAAACATGCATCGTGTCATGTAGTTTTAGCAGTTTAAATAAAAAACAAGGTTTCATTCATCAAAAGGTACAGTAATCACACAGTTTAGGATCACACTAACATGACTCACCTTTGTAGCAGTGGCTCAACTAGTGATTTGGTTACCTCAAGAAACATTTTCATTACTAACCCTGTATATGGAAACACTATTCACCATGGGGTGTTTTTCCCTGCTTTCTCATTCCTGTCACATCATCACTGGCCGTACTAATGTCATCTCAGACATCAGCTACCAGGACTTATTAATTGTGGTAGTAGGACATAATTTATAGTTATTCTGGATATTGCAGACGACTTGCATCCTGATTTTAGTCTTACGTTTTTATGAGGAACACCAGGAAAAGAATGCAACTCTTGTAAATGCCTACGATAGACTATGTATGTTTGAGTGTATTTAGGACTTTAGGGACTCCTGTCAAGCAAAGCGTTGCTGTTTGTCACTTTTACTCTCCTGATAACTTAGCATTCTGTAGTAGTAGTGATTTAAGAAGGTCCTAATGTTGACTATTAAACAAATATGCAGAAAAAAATCGTTGAAACTACCTGTACATATATGTTTAAATAAAGAGCATCTTTCAGGAACAGGCTGTTTGGTTATTTTAAGTAACGCAATAAAAAAAAAAAAAAAAAACTTGAGACAATGCAGAAATTATGCTTGTGAAGTTTATTAACATAAATCGTTTTGGTCCCTTCAACAACGTTAGACTGTTACAGTGACGCTTTAAAACTGACTGGGGGGGGGGGGGTGAGTGTAAAGAGGACACATCAGTGAGACAGTTGTTGAGCAACTTAACAAAAACTGGTCACGAGGAAGGAGTTTTAAACACACCGTAGTCCTGACTAAAAAGATTGAAAATACTTTTCCAACAGTAGATACAAGTGTAAAACAACCTGTGCAAACAAAAGAATGGACAAAGACAAAGTGAGGTACAGAACAAAAACACTGGCCAAGAAACTTGCTTTCTCCAACTGTACCCTGGCTACTAACTAATTTCACATTATGCATTTCATGAACCAAAACTATGCAGAAGTGCATATTTTAACCGGTACAATAGCTTCTCACTGATGTAACAAAAATAAAGAGAAGCTAAATGGGGAAGTTAAATATATCCAGAGTTAGATGTCACTGTGATACTCTAGGAGAACTGGGGATTCCTCAAATAGACAAAAAGTAATGCCAAGTTAAATCTAGCAATTCTTGTGAGCGTTTCAGCCACCATCAATAATCAATCCTAAATCATTAACTACTCTGACCTGCTTGTTTCTTGATCAACTATGTTTCTAGACGGTAAAACATTGCAGGAAAAACCTAAGCTACAAAAGCCATAATTAAAAACATTTTGATGGCATTTTGGTGAGTGCTCAAAGTCGGCAGGTGGAATCTCTCAGCTTTAAAAAGGTTAAAGTCAAAATCAAGTCCGACAGGAAACTCATGTGACACCGCTAACACTGACTGAACAGGTAAACACTGAAACTACACAGAAACTGATGGAAATGGGCTCTTACCCCATTCTTTGAACCTTTTCTCTGAACACAAACAGCAGCGACCCTTTGACTTCCGTGGTGCTAAACCTGACGGGCAGTCGACGTCATTTGGTGGCAACTCAGCAGCCGGCAGTCTCGTAGACACTTTTGACCGAGGAAAACGGACAAAACCAACACACATCAGCAAGTAAAAACCTCTAACATGAAACGTGAGGGGCGTGGAAGTACGATAGCGATTCCTCATGTGCCGTGGCAAATACAAGCCATTGTAAATGCCAGGCAGATTCCAGAGAGCCGCAGAGGGTCCTCTGTGTGGACATCAATCTGTTCAGGAGGCTTCACAGAGCCCCCGCGCTGCTCCGCAAACAGCCTACCGCCTCCCGTCTTCGTTCGCTTCCCTAAAAACTCACAACCATTCATCTTGTCATTAAAAATCAAAAACTCAGGAGTACTTACTGCTCCCGTCGAACCCATCAACTCAGGCAGTGCGGCTGCCGCCGCAGACGGAGTCCACCAGCGACAAGGTTAACTCAAAAAACCTTGAGAACTTTTTGTGGAAACCGCAGCGGGGACGCCACCTCTACGATCGCTAAAACATGGTGGAAATAAAAAGACTGATCTTAAAGAATGTCTCGCCATCATCTGATCCTGTCTGCTCCTCCCGGGCTTACACCATGCATAAAACATCATTTATGCACTCCATGCATATTTCACACCACCTACTCCAGTGTAAACCACGTGCAGACAAAACACAGCTAAAAGAAAACACACTGGCTGCTGGCTAAAGATGGACAGTGAAAGTATATCTTCAGATCCTGCTGCCTAAGCGCACACTTGGCCGAATATTAAAGCCACTCTTCCCTTTCTGGCCTTTGTTAGTGGCCTCAGCGCTGAGCCAAAATTCGTGCTATAAATTAAATTGAAATACTCCAAGAATAAAAAATTCCTGAGAGCAGCGCGAGACAGAATGTCAATGAAAACCTTTCAATCAGCACTGTAACTGTTCAGAATGTTGCTTTGGATAAACAAAGACTGTTTGAACAGCTAATGCTGGTTTTTCTTTGCTGCCCAATCATTGAATTGTCACCAAATACACCACACATTTAGGCCAAACTCCTCCACAGACTAATAAATACTCTGCATAATATAAAAGAAACTGAAATGCTGTCCTTGATTACTTTACAACAGAGACAAAAAGATGAGATTATACCTCAAAGGGAAGCTACCTTAAGCTCTTAAGAAATCTATAAAGCTTGAATCTTAGAACTGAAAGAATACAGCAGCTATCAGTTTGGTTGAGTTGGCTGGAGATTCCTACAAAGCAAAATCTCTTAAATTTGAAATCAGTCTTGAAAATAAAATGAATGAAATGCTATAAATGAAATTCTCTGTCTTTGGGGTAAATATGAAAGTTTCTAAATATGGTAGATGAACAAAATGTCTCTACAAACTGAGAATTTGAGGAAACCTTTTTCTTTGATTAAATGCAAATAAAACTTGGTTACTCATCCCTAGTATTTCTCCCAGTGTTAGCCAATATTCTCCTGTACACAGCGACAACTAACTCACTTTTAGACTCTGCATTGATTGCCTGTAGGCCAGAAAGTGTTCTTTGGCACAACATAGCTGAAGATGCACTTTCAGGGAATTACATTTAAACTTTCCCTCAAAAATCAAACGGGTCACAGTGGATGAATTTCTTGCAAATCTGCAAGAAGTAAAAATCACAGGTTGGTGAACTTCATCGGAGCAAAACACTGACTGTGAGAGAAAAAGAACAAAGAAGGCCGATGAGAGATAAAGAAGAAAGCCAGAAGAAGAAAGCCAACAGCCTGTTGAGATGTAGAGGGGACACATTCAATGCTCTTCTGGGTAATTTCTTTTTTCTGCAGGTTTAGTGCAGCCGGTCAACTCTTCTATTCAGAGTTACACTACGTCTGACTGGGGTGTATGTGTAGAGGATCAGAGGCCTGTTGTGAACGAGAAGTTGGCTGCTATCTTGATTCTGCTGCGTGTAGCTCTTCTGCTGGGACTGTCCATGGAAGAAGGGGTCTTCATGTCGGGGGGCGGGGGAGACTTTGAGACCGGAGGGGCTGTGACCTCGGATTCATCGCTCTCTGAAAACACACAAAAAGAGTGAGTCTCAGCGTCATGAAGGGCAGGAAAGAGACAAACAGAAATGTGACATAAGCATTAAGAATGCACATTAGGTAGGAATGGAACAGCTTATGAAAACCATCGGACGGATTGACCGTCTCAGTTTGCGTGTTCCGTTCGGTTCTTAATTACGAGCTGCTCCTTCTTCAGTTTTATTGAAGCTTTTACCCTCCAGAGCAGCAGGTGGCGGGTAGACTGGTTTAGCAGATAGATGGACAGACCACAGAGTTGTTGTAGAGACTTGTGTAGGTATGGTGTGTGGGAAAGAGCCGGAGTTGGAAAAAGTGCCAGCAGCAGTTTATATGCCTGCAGTTTGGCTGCATTTAGTGATGTGGTAAGAAAATTGTTGAGAGAAGTGCAATCGTGTGCAGCTCTATGATTAAAGCACTGGGGCCATAATATAAAATCTCCTCCCACAAACACGTCATACATAGGGACTGAAGTCTATTGCTGATAGAGCCTATGCTTTTTTGTTAAAGCCAATTTTGTTTTGCAAAACAAACAAAACATGTTGGAACCATCAATTTTTCCTCATTTGCAGCCAGAATCTGCAACAAAATTCAATTTTTGTTTACCAAACCAAAAACGGTGACCACAAAACCGTGAGCTGAACCAACTGGATTTTGTGAACCGTCCCGCCCCTAACATTACACACCTAATATAAAATGGGTCCTGGGTGATCTGATCTCAAGCAGACAGGTCTATGTATGTCTGTTCACAGCTGGTGATGGAACACATCTACACTAGGGATCAGATCTTACTTCCCCGCTCTTCTATGTAAATACACAAGTAGATAATCTGTTAACCGAAAGAAATTGCCTACTAAGAAGTTCTTCTGTCGAAGTCCGTTAGTTGCGGACAGCCCTACAACTCCGAGATAATCATACCGGTGTTGCTTCACCAAGGCTTTTCTTCAGAGGCTCTGACTCAGCTCTACGCCAGATGAACTGGAACAAAAGGCGGTGCATCCATCTATGTAAATCAAAGGTGGCGTACTGATTCAAAGATCATGAGAGAAGACGGACACTTTTCCTCTGTAATATTAGTAGCTGATTATATATTTCTACTCCAACACCTGCCTCTGTTTATACCAGAGTTTGCACAGATCCTTTGATCTTATTCGCCTTGTCAGACATGATTTTGTAGAATGTTAACAGGGGTCGACCAACAAAAATCATCCATCTTCAAATGCCTGTTAAAGGCCTTCGACAATAAATGACCTGTAGGCAGTGGGGGTTTCTCCTCAAAGTGAATCAGGTCCGCCTGCTGGAGGAGGACAGGGTCCGGGTGCAGCTGAGGTGAAGGTAGGCAGGATGGTACAGGACCACACAGCAGGTCCATCGGTGATGTGAGACACAGCAGCTCTGATTCTGCTGCTACATCACCACCTGGTGGGTGGATGAGAGAATATGAATTATACATTCTTAGGTGTTTTTTTTTTTATATACACATTGAAAAAAGGGTAATTTTGTTACCTGGACTCTGGGTTCCAGACTCTACACTGCTTATTGGGCTGTCTCTTGGGCTCTCCATGTTTTCTCCTGGCAGGCCGCTGTCAGAGACTGAGGAGCTTGATCTTGCTATTAAAAAAAAAAAAAAAAACTCATACATTCAGCTCTGTGTTTTAAATTCCAGTCTGTGTGTAAATCCTATGAATGATTTATGATACAAAACAAGCTTATCAGCCATAACCTAGTCATCAGTTTTACCTTTCATATCGTTCTTCAAAACGATAATCCTCTTGTGACCATGCCCTTTGATCCAGATCACCTGAAGATGTGCCATAAAATAATAAAACTACAATTCACAATGCAGTGGAATGCATGAGCTACTATTACATTGGCAGATCTCACACCCCAGTATAATCCACATTCTAGATACTGTATAAATACATCTACCCTACTATCACCTGTGGAATGGCGCAGAGCAGCTCATCAGTGCTGGTGTATCCAAAGGAACGCGGTTCAACGCTGGAGCCTGTGAATTTGCTATAGGCTCCCTGGAACTCTGTCAGGAAGATCTGATTGTAATGGTAGGTGTGGAGCAGCGCCCGCACGTTACGTGCAAACTGGTAAAGCCTAGTCAGCCTCACCCAGTCCTCACCCCGACCGCTGACAGGGTTGACTGATGTAGTGTTTTCATCGGGTTCTTCATGATACAACTGTGAAAGTAAAAAAGATCAAGCAGTCAGTTCTGCATAGAGACACAATGTCACTGTACTTCTTGGAAGCGAAGAATGCTTATAGAGGATGATAAACCCCTCCACTAACCTCCACAAGGTAGGGCAGGCTCTTTAGTAACTCGCTGAGGGAGAGGAACCCATATTCACATGGGTTGAGTGGGACTCTGTGGACCGCCATGTAATGCTGGCTCAGCTCCTCCACCTTAAGACCCCAAGTGATCTGCTCCTCCTGGGACATGAGTAGTGCAAGTAGCTGTGAGGTCAGCGAACGCAGAGACTTCCTGTTGATCAATTGCACTTCCCGACCTTCTGAACCATCCACCACCTTGAAATGAAGGAAATAAGGCATTAATAACAGTACTATTGATGAACAGAGTAACACATAGAAGAATATGGAATAGTGAGTACATGTATTCATATATCTAAAACAAGGTATAACAGCAAACTGGTAGAAATGCTCTTTACCTTGACAACATGACAAAGTTTGGCCAGCAGAGAAGGCAGCGAGCTGGCATCATAATCCTGCAGGCGGAGACCATAACCAAAGGTCTTGCAGTATTCTGTGAGCAGCTGATTGACAGGAAGGCTTGAGTTTTTCTGAGCCCGCAGCAGCTTGACCAGCTGAGCTGCCAGAGCCTTGATGCGCTCCACCTCTGTTAGAATCAGCACTTTCTCCTCCCCACACTCCAACACCTGACAGAGGCAAGGAGATGAAATATGTCTAATTAGGGTTGAAAGAACTGAAGAGGCACCTATTTTTGGTTTGCACAGAGAAACCAGATATTGAAAACTTTATACAAAAAATAGTTCAAGTTTAGATATTAGCAATTCAATTTTAAACAGCAAGACAGTTTAAAAAAACAAAATCGATAATGAACACGGTCCTACTTACCATTAGTACTTCAGGGATCGCTTCGAAGAGCTCCATGAGTTTTGTGAAGCCGTAGTAGCTGAGCTTGCACTGACGACCAAAGTGGTGGTGGTAGGTGGGGATGAACTTACTAAAGGGCATACGGCAGTGAGGCTGGTGACGGAGAAGGTCCACCACTTCCTTCCCAAACTGTTTGGTGCGCTCCATTTCCTCTACAGTGCGCTCTTTAGGAAATAAAGAGGATATTCACTGAAATATAGCTGATGAAAAGTTAAAACCCATAACTTTTAGCAGTTCTTTATGCTGTGTTAAAGGCTATCACTTCAAGATCAAAATTATTAATTACACACAGTCTCAGACAAGGAGATGACTGTTTATAGTCTTTTTCTAAAAAAAATAGAGCACTCAGGGCATTGCAACAAAAGAAATGATGATTATATAGAATTTTAAATAAATTAACATAGCTGAACTAGCAAGTCTACAGGGGGTACAGAAGGATGTTGTCCAGTGAAGAAAATGTGACTTTTACAATTATATTTTTACTTCCAAAAATGCATTTAATAACCAGTAAACTGACCTCTCTTGGGAACAGAGATAACAGTGTCTGTGTCCTGATGTGTGATGGTAATGGTAGTGTCAGGGATCTCTGTCAGAAGGTCCATCAGGTCACATATCCCATAGTCAATTACCCGCCAGTCTCTGGAGAAGCACCTAATGCAAAAAATAAATGAATAAATAAATAAAAAAAAGTTAAAGTTGGGAGAAAAAAAATGGACTGAAGATTCTGAGCAATAAACAACCAATGGTCTACTCAAGTATACATTTTGCTTCTATATAAACCCTAACACTAATATTTAAAGTTTTTTAAATGACCTAATTTGCATCTCAATGTTATGTGTCACTGACCAATGGTATGCCTGCATGAAGTCCTTGATCGCAACTTGTTTGCTGGCTTGAAATTTTAGCAGTTTCAGCAGGTCTTGAGTGAAGCGTTTGACTTGAGCTCGGTGAGTCAGGGTCAGTAAGCGCTTGGTACCCATGCCCAAAATCTGTAGGTAAAGAAAACTCAAATTAAATGTGCACAAAATGTATGGATTACAAAAGATAAACCAACAGGTATATTAGGATTAGTCAGGGTAAGGATTTCGCTTTTAAATACCTGCAGGACATGTGGCACAGCCTCCAGCAGCTCCAGCAGCTTTGAGTAGCCGTAGTCAGAGACACGGCATTGCTTGGCAAAGTGATGGTGATATGAAGGTATAAATTTGCTGATGGGCATGATGCAAGATGGTTGACTCTTCAACAGGTCGATAATTTCTCGGCTGAATTGAATGAGCTGGGGGTTACCAACTGGACTCTTGCATCGCTGAATCCATGGCTCTGCAGGTGTTAAGCGGAAATTATTGGCACCATGTAGGCATTATAATGTCAAGAAATTAAACATACTCATGATAGCAATCAGCAATCAACCAGAGCTGTATCATAAAACTCAAAGCCCAAAAAGATTTTCTAATAAACTCTAACTTTAAGATTTCTGAATGTCCCTACCTGAAGATGGTGCTGGTGGTTTATTGTGGATCCACTTGATGACTTTGAAGCCACTCTGAGCCGTTACTATTGTGATACTGGGGACACAGGTAATGAGATGCTCTAGAGGAACACCACCCTCCAGAGTCTCATTGCCCAGCTTCAGTGGGCTGAATTTGGCTTCATAACAGTCTGGAAAACTAAAAAAAACAAAGAAACACTGTATAACTGACGTTATAACATGAAGAAATCATGCTCTGTTTAGGCCAAATATCATACATGAATTAAGAACTCGTTTGTCACCTGAGTAGTGGAAGGGTTCCTTCATGCGACTGCAGCAGACTATGGACCTCAGAGGCCAAGGAGCTCAGAGACATCACAACAAATGGGATTTTATAGGAGTCAGGGTCAAAGTCAGCCTCACTGTAAAACAGAAGGGGTAAGCAATGTGGTCATTCATAGACACAGCTTGACAGTTATCTGAAGTTAAATTGTCTGGAGAAAGGCTGATGGTGTATCACTTCAGAGCAAATAAGCAAATCTTAGTTTAGGAAAGAAAAATTACACTAAATGCACTACAAGTGAAGTAGCTGTCAATCTAAGAAGCAGAAAGTAGTTGCAAGTGGTCACGTTGGTCTCCTCTATCACTCTGCTGGAGTGATAACGTTTTCATTTCATATTTATTTAAATATTTAATCAGAATATCATGTATACTATGTGCATGTTATGCAATCTAGTTACCTAAAGTCCTGCTGTGCATAGTGTTGTCTGCAGACAGGTTCATGGTACTCCAGCTCCTCAAACACCACAGGGCTGCTACTTGCTGGGGAGGAGCCGTCCTGCGATTGGGAAGATCCCAGTGGACTCTGACGGATTTGGCTGCTTGACAGAAGGCACACAAGCCTGGAGCCTCCTTGTTCCCTAACTGCCACTACATCTGGGAGCCTGTAGAGGTCACCTATCACAAGCTTACGGGAATATCTGGAGAGAAGGGAGAAAATGAACATAATTTGGAAATACTTTGCAAGGCATTATCTTAGACTTTTGTATTTGTTATATGCCAGGTACAAAATATTAGTAAAGTCAGTCAAGTTTGAATGTCATGTGCTAAGACATAGTTACTCACTTTTTCTCATAGATCTCAGTGAACTTGAATAGAGGAAGGCAACTGGCAGGTGCTTCCTGGAGAATGCTGATTATCTCTGAGCTGTATATACATGACAAATATAAAATGTATGCATCATAGATCTGAAAATTCCACAAAGACCATCCTATTTGTCAAGCACGGCTATACCTGAGAATAGAAAGCGATTTGCTGTTGCTGCCAGTGATCAGAGACACCTGGATACGCTTTCCTCCAATCTTGTAACGATGCAGCCCGCTGACAGCACTAATGGCCTGTTGTAGGGACAACATCTGGATCGTAGCCTTCAGCTGATAGTCAGTGTGCGGGCTAAGCTCCACAGCTTTCACCTAGACAAAACAAGTCATACCACATTGTAGAAGGTTGGTAAATGGGTTTTAATCCCCTCAACAACAAGACATTTCTTTTTTTGTTTTTCTTTGTTTTTGTTTGACTCGTGCGCCAACCCAACAAGAGTATTCAGGTTCGTTATCTACAGATTTATCAGTGCAGTAATGCCACTGGCGTAGACCCTACCCGTCCATATCGGGAGAAAGTGTCATGCAGTGTCTGCTGGAGATCTTTGCGGGACATTCTGTAGTCCAGGTTGGCCACCTGGATTTCTGCCCCCTCTGAGAACGGCTCAGGAGGACCTTCGGGACGGGGGCTACGAGGAGCACTGAGCAGGGGTGAGGAGCGACTGGACAGGCAAGGCGATGCACTCCTTTTGTCAGAGAAAGAACAATTTAAAACAACCAGCATTAAACAAAGAAAGGAAATTAATGCTCCCAAATTAAGCATGTGCAGATATCCCAAATGTAAAAAGAACAGATCTAAAGCAGAACTATTCTAACTTTTCTGTGAGATTAGTAAATGTGAATGAAACCAAATATGTCACCTGGATGACCAGGAGCCCTGGGACAAGACAAGGGGGCTGAAGCTTCTGTGCAGGTTCAACTTGCTGAAGGCTGAAGGTGTGCTGATCTGGAACTCCACTGAACTCTTGTCTCCTTGTTCTAATGAATCAGTCATGTCGCGAGGATTGGAGCAGTCTCTTCTACATGTAAAAAGAAAAATAAGATTACACTTTTGTATGCCAATCCTCAGTGTTCAGATATTCCAATTCAATGATTTTCTTATTGTATCGATGTTGGTTCGTTTTGTCCAAATATTTTGGTTAGTAATAGGATAAAGTCTGTGCTCAATTCAGATGGACTGCCCTTCACCAGTGGATATGTATGTTTAATATAAAGCAAAACATTTGTAAAATACCAGCACCCTTCATCTTTTTGAGTATATATCAAACCTAGATTTTTAAAATCCCCATAAATTATGCACCTGCACACTTTAAAAATACAATTATAATGAGTAATAAAGGAAAATAATAAAAATGTTGCCAGTTCATAGTTTTGAACATATCAAACAAAAATCAATGTCCCCTCTCCTTGTAATTACCTCCTCCTGAACATGGAGTCTCCGTTGTTGCCATTCTTGGACAACTGCTCCAGAGAACCAGTCTCACCATTACTGTGGGGCAAGGAGGAAGCTGGACGCCCTTTATCCAGGTACTGGAAACCCAGCTTGGACCTGCCCTCAACACCACCCAGCTCCTGGATCAGACAGAGGCAGCAGATGTTAATAGTTATTGACTAGCTGGAGTAGAGTAACGGTTAGAGTACATGTATGAGGGTGGGGCAAATATATAGGTAGGAGTTTAATTGCAAGTGCATATGAAAAGAAGCTCAAAGGTAAAAAAAAGTTACACTGAAGTTTAACTAGGGATGTGCATTTAAAATCAACTATTTGATGTTTAATATCTACCGATGACATTTGTGGTCCATCTTAGCCCAGTACTGAGCTTGGAGTGAAGCTGTTTTTGGTTGACTATGAAGTCATTAATATACATGAGCTGCTCTGATAGAACAGCAGAATGACAAATGTAGAGAACCCTAGGGCCAAAAATAAACTGCACCAGCCACAAAGCCAATTAAACACCTAATAAATTGTGATAGTTGGTTGCCGTCAAGTTTGATAATGGAAGCAAGCCTATGAAGAAAGACTTTGATGAAATGACTTTCATATTTAGAAAGTTTTAATGATTTTAATTCATTTTGGTATAAATGAGAATAAATATTGATACATGGAAATGTACTTATGGGCTTCTATTTGATTATAGATAAAGGCTTAAAATGCCCATGCCTAGTTTGAGTTTACTGATGCACTTTTATGAAACATTCTTCAGGTCAACAGTGTTTGGTTACAATCAAGCAAACAAGCAAGCAAAGGCAAACGAGAACCCTCCAGCCACCAGAGGTCCGGTTCTCTCATAATAAAGAATTACATGCACCAGCCACAAATAAAGAGAGGCTTGGAGCAGATCTTAACACAACACAACACAATCTAGCCACTCATAAGAAGCAATAGGTCAGCACTGATATACAGGATAAAATGGGAAAAAAAGCAATGATGCATGCATTAATATAATCAATGACCAGTCAACATGCAGGACAACAAGTAACAAGGGACACACAAAGCAGGAACTAATGATACATGCTAGCACAGGCAGACAAATGACAATTAGCAAGCAGCTACAAGCGGTTAGTCAAGGCGGCAATTAGAAGGACTCTAGGGGAAAAGGCTATTGTGATTGACAAAGCAGCCCAGACAAAGATAGATGGCAATGGAGGTTAAGGGGAAGCAGGCACTGGCGAGTCTGCTGACCTGATGGGGCTTGGCTGGAGCACCACCGGGAGGCCCACTGCACCCCCTCTTGGGGCTGTAGGGCCTTTCAGGCATTTGGCCAGGGGTGTAGCATGAGCGGGTTGCTCGCCGTGGCCTCCTGGGGGACCTGGGCTTCTCCAGAGGCAAAAAAGAGAAGGAGGATATGGGTAGGGGCGGGGCAAACACTGATCCCTGGGTTTGAAAGGGTTGGGGTAGAGTCTGAGGCTGAGGCGCGGGCAAGTGAAGGGGCTGAATTTGAAGCTCAGGCTCAGGACTTGCATCGTCTCTTGGCCGTGGGGAGAAAGAGAGCCTGATTCGGTGGCCAAACACATCCTCATTTTCCATTCGCTTGCGGGCACGTGCAGCTGCCTCAGGGTTGCCAAATCGGAGGACTGCTGTGCCCTGGGTCATGCCCAGCACCTTGCCACCACAGTTGTCTGACAGGCGGCGGAGCCTGAGCTTCACAGCATTCCGCAGGCTCTTGTCACAGTTGACAGGGAGGTTGTGCACATAGAGGAGGTTGAAACTGGGCTGAGGGAGGGGAGGAAGAGACAGCGCCCCTGTCTGGATTTAGAATTTCTTAAAAAAAAAAAATGCAGTAGTCCTACAATTTGGACAATGGCTGTAGAGCTGTTTGGATTAGATTTTATGTTGTAAAGACCCCTAATAGAAAACTGGGTAAATCATTCAGTTCAGATTCACATTCCAACTGCCTTCCAGGTAGACCTTATTTAAATGAGATACTCCTGTTATCTATGCCAGCATCTACTTACCTTATATAAAAAAAAAGGAATCAAGAAAGTATCAATGAAACACCTGTGAAGCCTACCTGAGCTTTGACAAGAATACGTGGTGGCAGATCAGCCGTGATCTCCTGAAAAGCCACGTGGCGATGGGCGTGCTGCAGCAGGGCTTGAGATGTATGGTTGCCATGAACCAAGATGACCTGGAAACCATGGCGATGACGCAGGTCGCTCAACTCACTTGCAAAGTTAACATCGGCTGGCAATAATGGAAATACAAAAGCAGTCGTCATAGAATTATTCATGGAAACATGTCTAATTGATTACTGTGACTTAAAACTCACATGACACTAGAACAACAGTTGCTGGTGCAGTGTGGGTCTCAGCAAAGCGTCGTAAGCTCTGGCGAAGTTTGTCATCAGCAGCATTCTTGGCTGTAGCGTTGATATGTGCAACAGTAACCTGGTAAGGCAAAAATACATTACATGCATATTATATTGTGACTAATTACCTTTCATGTGATACTACATGAACAGGACTTAGGTCTTGTTTTTTTTTGTGCTCACAACCCGAATAATGCACAAATTCCTAAGAGTGGAACCTGGCAGTTGTTGAGCTCTTGGATAACCGCTTTATGCTCCTTGCTGATATCACAAACGCAAATGAACTCTGCCTCACGGTGGCCCTGGAAAAAGCGGCTGCGAATACGCTGGACCACAGCTCCAGCAGAGCGTCCACTGGGAACGCTGCAGTTCTCGATGTCCCAAAAGACCCCCACTGGAGGGATGTTCTCTGGTCCCCCACTCTCTGGAGAACCTGAGAGTGATCCAACAAATAAATGTAAATTTTAATTCGAAAATATTGAATGAAATTTACAAGCATTCTAAACACAATCCCTTGTCAAACATTTTAACAGATATAGATTGATTCATATTTCACTGTGGCAGAATAGGATTTACTTCCTGTATCCTGTTTCCTACTTGGAAAAATACAGATGTAATGTCATTTGATGACATTCATTATTCTGACATAAAATATACACATTCAGTTTTCATACATGAATTCAAAAGAAAACAAACCATATTTCTGGCCAGTCTTGTTGTGGCTTGTCATTGGCATGAGCACCATACTATCAGAAGTCCCACAGCCATTACAAATTGGGATAGGTGCACTCTGGGGTATAGGAACATTGGGCCACACGTTGTCAGACTCCAAACCATTCACAGGCTGCAAACCAGTACAAATACATACAACTGTCAAAAGATACACATACTACTGACAAAAGCAATACAAATCCAGCTGTATTGATTCAGATTATATTGAATACAGTTACCTATAGTGATGCTCATGGCACATAGTATATACAAAGAAAGCCACAGTGAACTCCACCAACCTTCAACAAGCAATCCTGGCAGTAGTGAGCCCCCTTCACACAAACCGTGCGTTCTACATTTAGGTGCATAGGATTAGAGCAGAAGTGTGCTGAGGTGGTTGTGGTGGTGAGGGTGGTGGTGGTGGGGTGATCACTGAGTGCTGTGCTTCTCTGGGATCTTCTGGCTGAGGGACTACAGTCCACACCACAGGCATAGTAGCCAGAAGAGGCCAGGCAGGAGCCATGCAAGGGAGCAGGGAGAGAGGAAATAGAGGGAAGGGAGGAAGACAAAGAGGCTGAATGGGGAAACAGGCTGGGTTGAGTGCATGGAAGAGGTAAAGCTTGGTAGGTGCGGAGAAGCCCTGAGCAGCAGGAGAGGTAGGGGTGTGATGGAACAGGCTGGGAGGTAGCAACAGAGGACGGCAGCTGAGGTTTGTAACCAAGGCTGAGCAAAGGATCGAGAGCTTCACCCCCACTTCCACAGCTGAGGATATGTTTGTACTGATGAACCGATGAAGCTACGGAGCATGGCCCAGACCTGCTTATACTACTACTACTACTGCTGCTGCTGCTAATGATAGGTGCTTCCATCGAGTCTGGGGCCACGTAGAGTGACACCACACCAGCAAAGCTACTTTTGCTACCAACAACACCTCCACCGCTCAATAACCCGTAGCCTTCTGTGCTGCAGTAGTCACAGTGAGTGCAAACGCTTACTTTGGGGCTAGCCCCCTCTTGTTGCTGCTGTGGTGGTGGTAGTGGTGGCTGTTGATGGGAATCTTGCGGAAGCTGAGGAGGAAGCAAGCAGGGAGGAGGAGGCAAAGGGAGAGGGGCCAGAGAGAAAGGCTGCGATGATCGGGAGGAGGAAGTATGGTGTGGAGGAGGAGGAGGGACATCTTTCAATTCCAGCACAGCCTTTCTGCTTTCCATGTAACTATTCTGGAACACAGAAGACCAATATATTATATTACATTAAGTTTAAATATGATGGATATATATCATAAATTCCTTGAATATATTCATTAACCCTCCTGACAAACTTGTACCTGTGCTCGTAGCAGGCTGCTGGCATGTGAGCCTCTGATAGCCTGTGAGTGATTGTGTGTTTTGATTGTGTAGGTTATTTTAGGCAATCCACCCCAACAACCGACCTAAAAGGTCAAGCGTTAACCCCAGATAAATTATTTTATATGCCACCTTGCAGGCATGTCTGTCATTAACATTTGTGCTTCTTCTTATTACCTGTGTTTTCTATAAATAATTTAGATTATATAATTGAATCTTTGTATGGAAATCTAAGTCAATTAATACAGTTTTTGATTTGTTGATTTGCAGTCTGAAAACCATAACCGAACACTGCAATATTTTCTTATCCCCTTTAAAAAGATGACATCAATGCTTTGTCACTGGCTTACAAACGTTTCACGAGTTTCAGTTTATGCTGCAATAATTTATAGATGATACATGAAACAACATTATTCTTAAATTGAGGCTGAGAGCAGGATATCTGATAGTGTGCCTGAACCATTGTTCTTTTAATCAAGATTTCAGAACCTACTTGTTTATCTGTGAGAGGAGGGGTGGCTGTCTCATTGGTGGAGAAGCAGTCTTTGAGTTTCCATAGTAGGGTTGAGGTCTCTGTTTTAGGGTGACTGAGCCAGGGGAAAGGTCTAGAGCTGCATATGGATCTCTCCTGTCCCAGTCCTTCCATCATACAACCCAGAGAGGTATTTCACCATACTTTCATCTCTCTTCTCTCTCATGCTTTCCTGGGAGAGGAAATGAAAGTAAGCATGTTAAACCAGTTTGTTTTGCTCAGACAACGTAATAATGACGCAGTATTTTTAAGTATTTCATTTCAGGTTTACGTAATGTAAAACACAGAAACCTTTGGATTAAGTATCATTTCAGCTATAATAGCATAGATATTTGACTCACAACAGCTTGTGAGTCAAACATCAAAGTGCCCTGATCCATTACTTGAAATATACTTCAAATATCAAATTAAAAGTATGCATACATTGATGCATCATACTACTTGTTTTTGATATCAAATAAACTTGACAGGCTTCTATAAGGTTTGTGTTTGGCGAGTCTTCAATCAGTGTTCCTACTGTCAGTTTAGTACTGTCCCGATTATGTTGGTTAATCTGCATTGGTACTGTTTGTTCTGTGTTATCAAAGACTGATATTTCCTTTATCTGTATTGTTCTTGTGATTACAAATTCACTGCAGAAAATTGGTCAATGACAGTTGCTTTTAGATGTGCTTTATAAATAAATCAAATTAATGGATGACTTCAATTTGGAGCCAATTTTAAATATTTTGGGTAGATTAATAATAAAAGTACTGCATCACATCATCCGCCACCACAAAAAGCTTATCAAATTAAACAATAGAAGTGAAGAAGACAGTTTGATAGAATATAGATAATATAAGTATATTTTATGTCAAATCTGTAAAACTTCCTTTAAATATAAAGTAGCATCACGTACATACTACGGTACATACTAGAAATACCTCTAAACTGTACTGAAATACGGTGAGTAGATATACGTAGTTATTTTTCACCACTACAGCTTCATACCACCAAAGGAAACATATCTACATATCATCAAGTTCAACCTGAACTGCTTCACTGAAGCTAACTAATGTAACCTTGTTCTATTGAAGCGAACCATGTAACGTGAACTCAACCAACATTACGTTAGCCACAAGCTAACGTTGAGTAACGCCAACGCCGCTTGTCGAAGCGTAACGTTATTGTCCGCTGAGTTGATTCGTTATCTAACCAGGTGCAACCTGAACTCGGCTAATTCAACCTAGGGCTAGCGTTACATGGGAAGCTAATAGCAGGCACCGTTAACGTCAATTAACTCGTTTAACAGGCACACAGCTTGCTACCCATGCTGCCTGCCCGTCGTCGTCTTTACGCTAACGACGATATTACTCGAAAACTGGGAGCAATTCGTGAAACGGTTTGTTGTTTAGCTACCTGATAAGTCTCGTCTCTCACATCTTCCTCAAAGGACTGTTCCCTCTAACCGTCTCCCTGGAAACCCGCACCTTTTTATAACCTAGTTCTGCCGAAAGGCACTCACAGCTGTCGCAAATGACTACAGACGTTGTTATTCCCACAGAATGATAAACAATGGCTAGGATTGGCTAATATGTAGGTTATTTAAATTTAGTAATAGACACGGTACATTCATATTTTTAATTCATTCTGTAAAAACACGTTTTTAAAAATGAAACACCAACCTGAAAATCGTGATATCTAAGTGTATTTTAAATTTTGTTGAGATTTTTTTTAAATATACTATGTAAAAAGGTTAAAAATCAGGAACAGAAGAAGAATGGTTGCTAAAAAAGTAGAATGTTTCTCAATAAAATGTCATAAAATTAAGTCTGGAGTGGCATATAAATATTCAAGTAACGTACCCCGTACCCCAGAGATGCTCTCAGATTCTTTATTCTGTTTTTTTTGGAATAAAATTATATTTTTACACAAGATACGATGTACCGGGCAGTGCCTTCTTTCACCAGCATAGCAATAAATATTTTCTTCCTATTATTATTGTCATATGATATAATATCACCGTATTATCAGTGATAGTAGTAGTAGTATTATAAGCTTTATTAACAAGGGTTGTACAAACAATTAAGTCACTCCAGTTTACACACAATAATAATACACCAACCATACAAAAAATATGAGAAAGTATAACAAATATAATTAAAATAAATCAATATATCAATAAAAATTAAAAATATAGATATATGAAAACTAAACAACAGAAAGGGCAGGTGATGCAGACTAAAAATTATATATACAAATGATATAATCACTTAATGACTGAAACAACTAGGTATTCGGGTGTTCATTTTTGAATTGCTTTAATAGATTTCAATTAAAAATCTATTTCAAAATTAGAAATGATGGTGATAAATTTCTGTTATTTGCATTTCATGGATGTGATTACAGTCCCATGCATTGTCCCCGTTATGGGGCGTTGTGTTCTGGGCGGAGACCTCCAGGCACACTGAAGCGTCCACGCGGCTGCAGGCGCAGCAGCGGCGTCTACCGGCAGACAGCCTCCTGTCTCCTGTTGCTGCCTGTGGTGTCTGGGCTGAAGTGACGGGACAGACAGCAGCAGGTTCAACCATCAGTCCCTTCCGCCGAGCATGGAGATGAGTTAACAATAAGAGCTCCGCGTTTTACACAAGTATCCACACTTCTCCGCCGCAGACCAGGAGGTCTCCCATTCACCTCAAACCACCAAAAAAAAAAGAGGCCGAGGCTCTTCTATCAATATACGTTTTTGTTTTTGTTCCAGTCCGCCATGGCGATTGCCCACGCAGCCACCGAGTACGTTTTTACCGATTTTCTGCTGAAGGACCCCACGGACACCAAGTACAAAGGCGTGCGTCTGGAACTGGCGCTGGACAAGATAGTCACGTTCGTGGCCGTGGGGTTGCCTTTGTTCTTCATCTCTCTCGCCTATGCCCAGGAGGTGTCAGTCGGTGAGTTGGTGACAATTTGAAAGCATCCTCTGCAGCACTAGGCTTCATCATCCAATGCTGCGAAACCTGCTTCTTTTGTTATTTAGTGACACTCTCCCTCTGCTACAGGGGTTGTTTTAATTAAATAGCACACTGTAGCCCTCCAGACATGTGATAGGCCTGTGCATGACTGTGCATGCAGGGGATATATATATATATTTGTCTATTAGATGACATAGCTGTGAATGCCTACTGAAGGTGTGGCTTATGGTATGGTTTTCCTTATCTCACATGCATAGACTGATGTACAGATGGTGCCTTCTATGGTATAATTCCTTTGTGCATTGTATTCATGCCACTTTTTTTGAAGATAACGTCTCTGTAATCTGGTTGACTATCTGCTGCTGTCAAGTTGAAATTTTAAACCCAGAGACTGATGATAAACTGCAGGAGCTTTAGGGCACATAAAGCGATTTACAGATAAGATTTTCTTTATCAAATCTATAGTTATATGTGTGACAGAATTGAGGTGGATAGCCCCTTTTCACAACAAGACATTTATTATTAGACATGGCACTGTGTGGGAAGCGCAGGTGCTGCTTACTAATGACATCAGTTCTATTCAGGTTCTGTTAGACATCTGGAGTAATAGGATTAAGCTTATTTTAATACCAAGGGGCTTTTTTCTGGATGTGCAAACACACACGTATATACATATACAATAAGTAGTAAGCACTCACTTGTTACTATATTGTTTTTCCATGTGTTGCTTATTGCAAATGTTTCACATATTTGTGCTGTTTGTTGCACAAATTGAATGACCTAAAGGAATTACATTTCATTGATTAACTGTGATATTATGATTGAATTGATTGATTGTTTGATTGATTATTCGATTGATTGATTGTGCCAGTAAATCATGACAGCTTGGCAGTGACTCAACAGCAACAAGAGCAGACCCATGAAAGCAATCCTTTTTAAATCAGATAAAAATAGTGTTATTAGGTGTTATTACATCTTACCACTTTAAATTATAAAAATAAAAGTTTTATTTTTTTGCTTGTGCATCTGTACAGGGAATAAATAAATACATAAATAAATAAATAGCAATAAAAAATCAGCTTTGGACAAACAAAAGCAAACAACAAAGTCATAAATGTGAATTAATACTTACTGCTAGGATTTCTGTGGATGAATGTCAACATAATGTTACTGATGAAAAGGAAACACAAAACAGCTGAAGTGGTATCTGGTGAAAAGTAAAGGTAAGATGAAGTAAAATATTTTTTTTAATGTCAGAATACTTGGTCAAAAAAAAAAACATGATTGGCATGTTTAATTGTGTTTTTAGAGTGATCAGAGGTCAAGGTAGCTGAAATCCTACATTTTCCGTCATTTTGAAAGTCAAAACCTGGCTGACATGTGGGTGTACCGGTGTTTCTGAAGATTCCAAACATGTATACAGACCCCAGAGAATTACATTAATAGAGGTATAAGAAACAGTTCATAGACCTAAAACAATGGCTCCCAGCATGCAGTGGAATAAAAGAGGATGAGATGGCAGATACAGTCTTATAAGGATAAAAATGCAACATATATATTTGGAGTTTTGCAACATGTTTATATTAATTGTTATTCTTTATGAAAAATCCTCTGTCTTTATGACACTAATTTTATGATTTATGTATTTTTTTTATCTCGTTCACATGGCATCTTGACAACATATTTGTGAATAATAAATGGCTGTAACCACAAAGAACGTTTTGTGTTTCGTGATTTAACTGGAAGGGAGTAACGGTGGCATTAAAACAGTCCAATACTCTTTTAAAATGATGTTCTCTAATCTAATTACAACTGTAAAAGAGAGCTACAGTGATTATACTGTAGCTATAATCAAATAACAGAGCGCTGGACATTTTCATAGGGGGCGGTTAAAAGAAAAAGAAAAGTTAGGGGGACAATGCCAAAACTGTCATGTGGTGTAACTCCAAAACTAAAAAAAAAAATTTTTTTTTTAAATTAAAAAACACATGTTATCAACTAGTTTTACTTTTTAGGCAGAATAAATGAGTACAATCTATCATGCTATTTTAATTTTTTATTAATTTTGTGTAAAAATTTGCATTACATTTTGAAAGAGCTGATGGATGCTTCTTTAAACTGTATCTTGAGCTTCTCATCTTGTCAACCATGTTTTATCACTGACTCAAATAGCACTACTGTAACAGTTGCTATAGTGATTACTGACCCAAAACATGATGACAAATATGCTTTTTCTCTTCCTTCATTGTCCTCACCCAGGTACCCAGATCAGCTGCTTCCCCCCCACTAACTTCTCCTGGAGACAGGCCGCGTACGTGGACTCCTTTTGTTGGGCAGCAGTGCAGCAACAACCCCACAGCTCACCACTATGGCTACACAAGGTACAGGCGTCTTTATCCTCCATACATTTCCTGTCACGTCTAAATCATTGTTTGACAGCTCCCATGCATTACTGTAGTTTAAAAAAAACAGGACTATGGCCTCGTAGGGCACATCAACATCTCACCTCCTTTTTCTAATCTTGTTTTCTCTTCCCCTGCACATGTTATGTGAATCCTTCAGTTCTTTCCGTACATCCTGCTCTCGCTCTCCATCCTCGTGTACATCCCCATGCTGTTCTGGCGCTACACTGCCGCTCCACAGCTCTCCTCTGACCTCAACTTCATCATGGAGGAGCTGGACCGCTTTTACAACCGCTCCATCAGACTGGCAAAGAATCTGGCCTCCTTAGAGGGCAAGGATGCACCCGATGACACCCAGAGGTAAACACTTTAATATAAAGGTCACATTTTCCTGAGTTTAATTTGAAGTTGTGATATCCCTTGCTATATATATTTGTTTTTTATGGTTTCTATGTAAAAAAAGTTTGACATATGTTTTACATCTCCTCTTTCATACTGCATCTCTAGAGATAATAGATGGCTTCGTCATCAATATTACTGAGACTGATTTAATTGCCTATAATACTAAATGGGCACAGTTTCTGAATGTGTTTCTCGGTGGATTGGGCATTTTGAAGCATAGGGCAGTAATTATCAAACACCTACAAGTTCACCTACAACTAAATAAAATCACACTTTTTTTACCCTATAGAACCTTTAAAGCCTTTTACAGGTTGAACATGTTTGCCTACAGCTCTGAGAGCAAATAAAAGTATGTATTTAAATCATAATAGTAGGAGTTATCCAGACCTATATAGTTTACAAACTTAATCTTTTCATTTCTTGATAGAGTGAAATAGGCTTGAATTGAGGCTTGCTTTGGACATTAGTATGTAAAATAACTTGAAAAAATGCTTTTTCTGCCGCAGTGCTCTGGAACTGACTGAGACCTGCTTCAAATACCCACTGGTGGAGCAGTATCTGAGGACCAAACGCTTCTCCAGGCGTCTGGTGGTGAAGTACCTGGTCTGCCGCGGCCTGACCCTGCTCATTCTCATGCTGGGCTGCCTCTACCTGGGCTACTACATCTGGCTGGCCACGCTCACCGACGAGTTTCCCTGTAACATGCGCACAGGGGTGCTGTCCAACGACAGCCTGGTGCCCACGGCGGTGCAGTGCAAGCTGGTGGCCGTCGGCGTCTTCCGGCTGCTCAGCTACATCAACCTGGTGGTGTACCTGCTCCTCATCCCGCTGGTGGTGTACAGCACCCTGGGACCGGGGCAGCAGAGCGCCAAGTTCCTGCGGCCATACGAGATGCTGCCGGGCTTTGGCGCTCTGGGCGTGGAGACGCCCTTCTACAAAGACCTCAGCATCTACCTGATGTTCCTGCAGGAGAACCTGAGCGAGCTCAAATCATTCAAGTGTCTTCAGGTGAGTCCCAACACAGACGCTGTATCTCCAATGTGGTGGTAAAAATGTGTCAATTACAAAAAGAGTTGTTTTTTTTTGTCTCAGTAAAAGACAGCGACTTGTCTTCATAATAGGTGCTGGAGCTGTTGCAAGAGGCTGATCACGAGGGGGTCGACACCATGTGTCTCCTGCGAACTCTGGGACAGGTGAAGACGGACGTTTTGGACGGCAAGACGTGCCCAGGCAAGAAGAAAGAAGAAACCAAAAAGGAGGACAAATAACTCCGCTCAAGTAAGACACAATGGCTGTTTCATGGCCGAATCTTTTCAGTGACCTACATTGATTACATGATAACGACCTTGACTTAAGGGGAAAGATAAGCGGGGGTGATGAAATGTGCAGTGTGACTGTTTGCCCTTTACGTGTCAGGTTTTTGTGACATTTTAGGGATTAACTTTGTCTGAAACCTAGTTCTATTGTATTTGTAAAACTTATTTTATTTGTGAAAATGCTAAACGAGAGATTTCACTGTTTTTGTTCAACGCGTCTAAACCTCATTAGACCAGGTCCAGAACTTAAGCTACTGGCCTTAGACTTTCTAACAGACTCAGAACATTCAGAAAAACACAGTATATGACATGTAAAACCTTTATTTTATTTGTGAAAATAGAATAAAGGCAAATTTCACTGTTTGTATAATCTGGACCTGGTCTAATCAGGTCTACAGCATAAAAAAATGTGCCTTTATTGTTGGATAATCGAATCCAGTATTTAACAAAAATTGTGAATTCTCCCCTTCACTAATACAACATTTGTTTAAAATGCTTTAACATCAGGACGTGTCACAAAAACCTGACGATTAGCGGGCAAAGAGTTGCACTGCATGTTACGTCATTTCCCCCTTAACCTTCTCCTTAAGTGCCAAATCAGAGGCTGGCGAATCAAAAGCTAACTTCAGCATCGTTACATGATAAATGTTTCATTGATCTTGTTTTATCTCCTTCCAGATATCTCAGCTTTTTCACTTTGAGTGTCCCGATGAGGATACAACCTGCTGAAATGAAAAAAGAAAACCTGAAGACAAACTCTGTGCACTTACTTCGATCTGAACCGGTGGCGGCGTGTTGATCTACAGGAGTGTAATCCATAATAAAAATAGGATTCACTCTAGACGTTCACATCTCAGATGTCACTTTTATATAATTAAATACTTTATAACGTCAACAACAAGTTACTCAGGTCTGAAACAATCTGCTGCTGAATGCAGACCTTTTTTTATTTCTTATTGTTCCTATGTTTCTATTTTTTCTATGGTACATGCTACCTTTCTCAGGATCTGAAATGCCTTCCAATCTTTATTTGTAATACGAGCCATGTTTTTGGTACTCAAAGCTACGTATCAATTGTCCAGGTGTCTCAAAAACTGTGTTTTTCTTCTTGTTCCTTCAGTTGAATGTTTGAGGTTTACTGTGCATAGTAATGTACAGGCGGAGTTCGAGGCTCTTGAAGGCTGTTTTCACAATTATCTGCTGAATGTGTGAAGTTTCTCTAAACTTGTTGAAAATCCAATTTTAAGGGTGGGCCTACCATCTTAATTTGTGATGTCACAAATATTTGGAGCCAACCCTGTTCCAGTATTCCACTTACAAAAGTGCGATGTCGAAACCTCTAGTGCACACACATTGAGGGCTTTGCAGTAAAGTAGGAGACGTCTTATAGGAAGTAGTAAACTTTTGAAGTTAAATATATTTGTACTTTGGATTTTTTTCATGAGTAGATTTTATTTGAAGGATTTTAACATGGTAATCACTGTTTTTTTATGTGGGAAAAAAAACATATTAGAGACACAATATTGTTTTAAACTGCCTTTTTTTATGTGTTATGTGTGAACTTCCTAATGAATAAAATAAAGAAGAGAATTAAAGTGTTTTTAGTTAAGTATAAAAAGGGATATGATTGATGAAAGTTTGTCCGATCAAATTAAGCATAATATAACACATGACATGTTAAGTATTATAAGAACATGTTAAATTCTAAAGCATGTGATTCTATATGTATGTGCACGTTAAAACCAACATGAAGCCAAAATTGTCCAAACCAACAGACTGATTGACTGCTCAGTATTTAACATGTATTATGAATAATAATTGTTGGAGGAATAAAACAAATGAAATATATTAAAATCAGGAGTAAGGCATCTAAGGCTGTCATGGCTATAATTAAATGATTTTATTCTCTATTATTGCATGTGGGGTCCTTCATTACAAACCTTTGAACTCTTATCTTATGGTCAAAAACATTGGATTTAGAAATGTTTTTGTGACTCCATGAATAAAAACAGGGGCATGATAGTATAATGAAGTTTTTTTTTAACCGATCCTGGTGAATAACTTGATAAAAGTAATCTCTTTTTTTAACATGAGCCTGATGGAATATGCAACAATACCGGTGACACCAGCGAGGAGGGACTACTTTACCTTTCGGTTGTAACAGGGCTCCGCCCTCCGCAGCTTCAAGTTCCCATGAATGATACGATTGGCTAACACTTCACCGACGTCATCTACTTCGACCAATGGCGTCCGAGAATCGGGGCTTGGTTTGTATTTGGTTGCAGAGTCGAGAAGCGAAATAACGTAATGGGAGATTAGTTTGTGCAAGTCACATTCATTCGGAGCACAAATCTGGACCTTTTAATTTGTCGTGGAAATATAGCTTGAAGTATGTTTTAATCATTCTCTTTTTACGGGTGAGTCTCTTCGCTTTGTCGGATTAGTTGGTTTGGGACAACTAACGTATACTGTCTAGCTAACTCGCTTAGCTAACCGGCTATATTAGCTTAGCCTGAATCAGATCTAGGTTAGATGCACGATTAGCTTAAAAAAGTACCATCCTTTTCACTTCCCGTCTGGACATATTAAGGAATAAATACACAGCATGCATACATTGCTATAACACGTCTTGGCCTTAGCGGCAAAATGATAGGCAGGGTTTGTTACCTTAGCTAACCGGTTTAGCATAGTTGTGGATAGAACAAGGACAGCCTCAAAAGCTTTAACGTTACTATTTTACCTCATAGTTTGCTCTCCCACCCCCCGTCGTCCTGAATCCGAGCAGCAGACATGGTAGAGCCGCCAACACACAAGTCCCTAGAAGAGGAGCTGGGCTTCTGGAAGGAGCAGTCAAAGAGGCACCAGCAGAGGTAATATTATTAGGCAGTAATCTTAAGAATAACACTGGCAGATTATATAATAATAATAATAGCTAAACCATTCGCTGTAGATGGACACATGTCATGCAGCATGGTGGGTGGGTTATTTTGTTATTCTTTTGTCATCAGGGCTGATGAGGCACATGATGAGCTGCAGGAGTTTCAGCAGATGAGTCGAGACTATGAGGCAGAACTGGAAACTGAGCTGAAGCAATGCGAGGGCCGGAACAAAGAGCTGCTTTCAGACAACAACCGACTCCGCATGGAACTGGAAAACCTAAAGGTAGATCACCTTGTTTTTTATTTATTTATTTTTAAACAGTCCCTGCAGCCCCTACAGGGCAGGATACCAACCAGGTGTTCTAGTTAGTGAAAGTTTTACCTTCTCTCAGACAAAGAAACATACACAACTGTTACAACAACCCGAATTCGACAGAGGTTTGTCACTTTCATTAAGAAAAAAAAATGCTGCCAAGCTATAAATCAGCTGACTGCTAATTTTACACAGTGGTCCATGGGGAAGGAACATTAATGGAGGAAGAGAATGCAGGATTGTGCTAAAAAAGACTGATTGCTGTAAGGTTATTAGGAACAAAGAGGCAGAGAAAGAATATTAAAAACAATCTTTATGTGTGGTGAATGGTAACCAGACACATTATAATAAGCATTTTTGCTTTTGACATCTGTGTTTTTGTTTGCAGGAGAAATTCGAGTCCCAGCATTCTGATGCTTTAAGGCACATCTCGACCATGGAGGACGATCTAGCACAGACGAGAGCGGTCAGAGATCACCTGCAGAAATACATCAGAGAGCTTGAACAGTCCAATGACGACCTGGAGAGGACAAAACGGTCAGTCCCTCAAGAGGCTTTTGGCCATTATCTCACATTATCATTTTTAGTGATTTGTCCCGACCTTGATGCACATCCTAAAAATGGAGAAAAGTGGCCACTTTCTGTAAAGATCCTGTTGTCTACTTCGGCTTTCTCATCCATCCTCATCATTTCAGGGCTACTATCATGTCTCTGGAGGATTTTGAGCAGCGGATGAACCACGTCATAGAGAGGAATGCCTTTCTTGAAAGTGAACTGGATGAAAAAGAGAATCTGCTTGAGTCTGTTCAGAGACTCAAGGACGAAGCCAGAGGTACACACACACACACAAACACACACACACACACACACACACACACAGTGGATTCTCAGGCAGAGTAAGACAATTCTAAGGGTCTGGGACTGTCAGGGGGGCCCTTTGGGTTGGTGGTCATCCAATAATATTCAAATGTGACACTTACAGTGATTTGATGCCTATTATTCAGTGCTGCCTATTCCACAGGTTACTACTTATTCATGTATGTGTTGGAGCATTTTAATTAATTGTGTGTAATCTGGGTGTAAAGGGAATTACAGTGAAATGTTAAAATGCTCCTGTTTCCTGTTTTAGCCACTTTTCTCTTGTCACTATGGTATAAAAATCCCCTTACAGAAGCCTGAACCTTGCTGAAGTGTGGTAATCCATCATAGTGACATTAACTGTGAATAATCTGTGTCTATAGACCTTGAGGCTTGTCCAAGTGAATCTTAAGGTGATGTATCAGTTGGATCTGTGTCGATTAGCACTACTCTGTGGTTTAGGGCCCTTGGGTATCACTGTCCTAAAGAAGTGGCAGATTTGATCACAGATTAAATATCAGCTGCCACAAAGCAGTTATAACATTACTGATATATCTTCTGGATTACTGTGCAATCAAGACTGTTATTAATCTTCATACTGAAAAAAATTGTGAAAATGCAGTTGACCCTTGACATTATTTACATTTCTGTTCCTCCCGTTTGTGGCAGACCTTCGTCAGGATTACTGTGCATTCAGGACTTATTAATCTTCATACTGAAAAAAAAATGTGAAAATGCAGTTGAATCTTGACAATATTTACATTTTCTGTTCCTCCCGTTTGTGGCAGACCTTCGTCAGGAGCTGGCTGTACGCCAGAAGGAGAGGCGGTCTTCCAGCAGCCTGGGCAAAGATTCCGATCGATCGGACCTGTCGTGCTCCCCAGCTAATAACCCAACCATTCCTGTCACACCCTCCAAACCGATTAGCTCCTATATGACAACCCCCGTTTCCAGCATCCGACGAGGTGAATAGAAAGATTTGATTGTAAAAAAAACAACAACAAAAAAACAGTAAAATATTATGCATTTCAATTATTGCATTCATGTTTTAGGCGATGGTCTAGCAGGGACCCCCCTCACTACGTCTGCTAGAATATCTGCACTCAACATCGTAGGGGAGCTGCTGAGAAAAGTTGGCGTAAGAGATTCTATTACAACAGTTGTTTCTTTTAATTATTATTTTATTTTTAAATCTTATCGTATAAATATGTATTTTTTTCTTTTAGAATCTGGAGTCCAAGTTGGCATCATGTCGCGAGTTTGTGTATGACACATCTATCAGCAGCAGACCGGCACTTCCAGCTGGCCATGGTACTCCTGGTTTAGAAGGAGCCCCTGAGGTCCAAGCCACGAGCATGAGTCCGCCTCCGCAATACGACAGGTGGGACAGCAAAATAGAAATCGGATATTAGGAGTATTTAACTTTTATTTTTGTAACACTGGTGGCTACTATGATAAACATTAATGTCACAGCTTATAATAAAACACAGTTCTAGTATTTTCACCAACCCAGGTCTGTATGTCAGTGTTTCATAATATTTCGAATGAATCAATCAATATACCTGATGTAATTGTTTTGTTTTTATATGATGTGTATATATATGCCAACAAATGTTAGGAGTGAGAAGTAAAGTTAGGTACTCTTTTTTTTATTTTTAATTGAAGGTTTTCTCCATCTTGTCTTGCAGTTTAGTGAAGCGGTTAGAGTTTGGACCAGCTCCTCCGAGAGGCCTCACCCAGGGTGCTCAGTCTCCACAAGGAGGAGTCAAGATCCTGCTATGAGAGGGGGGAAAAAGGGCGAGCTACCTACCTTCCTCTCTCCCTCCTTCCTTCAATTCCACGACCTCAACCCCCTCTCCACCTCCCTCCTCAATAAACTACAGCGATGGGACTTTTGAACTGAGCCGTCTTCCCTTGTCGCCACATGCCCTGCTGAACTATTTGAACCAGAAAACCACTTCTCTTTGCTCCATGAAGCCATTATCAACACATGGGCATACAGGCGTCGAGGCTAGAATCACACTGTATCATAGGAAGCAGTACTACAGCTTGTGTAAAACTTAAGGAAAACAGAAGCTACTCGTCGCACTTAATCTCATGTCTGTCAGTGGTGAGTAGCATCTAAACGTATCCTTCTACTGATTCGCTTTGCTGTGATGGATTGAGCACAACAAGGCTGTTCCGACCTCACCACCCCCGTACAACAAATCTTGCTTATCTGTCAATAATGACGATGTGTTTATGGCATCTGGATGCTTCTGGTAACCCAAGGTTTCCGGTTGTGGGATGATTTAACTGTAGTTTTGAATACAGTTGCTTCTGTATTGGGACCAAGAATCTGGGTTCTCATTCGTATATATAAATAACAAATAGTGTATTTATGACCAACTTTAAACAAAAAAAAAAAACCAAAGCTGTGTAAATGAATAATTGATGAATTCTGACAGTAAAGGGTTATGTTTTTTTTTCTTTTTAATTCTGATACGAGAACTGTTCATTTCATTTTAGTAATTGGTTTGTTTTGTTCTTTATTCATTGAACTCTGGGCTTCAATATTGTAGGGCTAGTGAACATTGTCATCATTTAATATGTAAGTCACAAAGACTCGGATGTGCAGGAGCTAGGAAAAAAAGGGTTATTTTTATTTTAAATAGAAAAGACTTGATATTCTCCCCTGCTTTAAAAAGTCAAGTTTCGAATTAATTAGTGAGGTTCCATGAAGAAGAAGAATTATTATTTTTTGTCCATCACTGCCTTCATCTATGTTGTTACCTATTCAGTTCACAGGCCTTGCTTTGTTGTTTTTAAATACAGAAATGGATCGTCTGTTCCTCACGCTGTCAGGTATTTTAGAAACGGGTACACGTTCCTTCAGTCTGGTTCGAGAAGTCTTACGCGATTCTTCTTCAAATGATGTTTCTCTAAGCTCCTATATTCATCAACTCCTTCCTGCTGTTGCACAGACTTGTGTTTGCAGACTTTATGTCTTTGGTAGGCAAGGCTTATTAGCATGAAGAATAGGTGTGTTTCTTTCACTTTGTTTCTTTCACAAATTTATGGACAAGTGTTACATTTGATTTTGTTACATATTTTAGTTGACTGTAGAATCCAGCGTGGCACATGTGCACTACTGAATGTATAGTAATAACTCTTGGGAGACAACTTGGGGGGAAAAATATCAAGCAATAATAGATTTTAACAGGTCAGAGTCAAGCACAGTTCATAGTATATTTGTGTAGCTATATACAATAGAGCCTATATTGGATACCCCTGTTTCCTGCCTTTAGTGAGAGAGATTATGATGGGGGTGGAAATAGAATGACTGAGAAATGAATTTAAACACTTTTAATGTGACGTTTTCCCTGGTTAAAGTCCTCACTACTGCCACCCAGCAGCTGATGAAGCAGACCTTTCCGTACATATCTCACCTTGACACAGCAGTGGTCGCTGTACACGGCACCGTAGCCTGCAGCTATGTGGTCCATGCATTATGAGAGTTCCTGCCCCTCGTTGCCGTTTCACCTTCACCATGAGCTGACTCTAAATTGTAATCCATGACCACTGTGTACTGGCTGTTGTGTGCAGCATCTCTGCTACAGCTTCTGTATTTAGACTTTGAACTGTATGTGCCTGAGGTACTATACCCAACTTTTATCTTGTTGGTTTGCAGTTGTTTTTTCTATTGAACAGAATGAGAATAATGTGCTGATTCAGTTTGAAGTTACTTGACAATGAGGGAAACATTAAAAGGAGAAAATCACAGCTGTTTCTTTCTTTCTTTTTTCTTTTTTTAAAAGATCTTTATTTGTGCAGGTGGTTGAACAATTAATAGATACAAATGGTGTCATGTAAACATCAGTTGATTACATATAAGATTCTCAAATGAGAATTGGTTCACGGTGATCAGGGGATTTTAACATGTACAGTAAATCTGCGCAAAGTGGCGAAAAAGTGCCCAACACAGAAATTGGGCTCATATTTTATAAATGATTCTATAAACCTTCTCTGACCTTAAACATTCTGTCAATACTGAACTTTAGAAGTAACCTAAACATATCTGGACACAAGAAAGGTGACATTATATAAAACGGTGACTTTAGAAAATGTTTAATTGCTAAGTACTTGTTCACTGGGATACAAAAGGCAGCACTGATCGGGGGCAGACTGGATTACAGAATTGTTTTTCCACATTTCCAGTCTGCTAAAACCACCCCAGTGCTGCTCTGAAACATTGACAGCAGTCACAGGCAACAGTCGCTGGTAATAGTTACAGATCTGTAGATTTACACGACGTCTCTGCTTTAAGTCCTAAAGTGACATATTGTGGAGACCCGAGGCTTTGCTGGCTTTGTCGGTGTGGTAATTAGAAGCACCTGTTTTTTGTGTACAAAACTTTGCATAAGGAAGCGTCAGTCATTCAGTGCAGTACAAAACAGTGTAAATAAAGAAATTTAATAAAAAGGAACATCACTTCACACATCAGTAGAGCCACTGAAACAACTCCCCTAGTCGATATCAAGTCCTGATTGTTCTGTGTCAAGAAAAAGGTGCTCTGAAACAAGGATAGGTCAGTACACTTCTGGAAACGATGTGATGTGGAAGAACTAGATAGCGTAACAAGCTTTGAAGCTATTCTGTTTTTTTTAAGGGGTAGACCTGCCCTGGTAGGTAATCGTAATTTTCTGGTTATCTGATGTCCCTTAATCGGTGGACTTGGTTCCGTTAAAATCTCCCGGGGAGTCTGTCTCTTCCTCCGAGGCATCCTCAACCACCCTCCGGCCTCCGCCCATACGCCGGGTTGCGCTGCTAAAGGAGGGCTCATTTCCACGCCTAGAAAAAGCCACAGGGGCACACAAACAAACAAACGTAGATACAAACACACACACAAAAAAAACATATTTGCACGGTGAGAGGAGGAGCTGTGAGACAGATTCCAAGCTTGTTAAGGTTTAGGGAGAATCAATGGAACACAGAATGATTGGGTTGTGCTTTGGTTACAGGTTTTGCACGCTGGTTATCTTTGTAACTCATTTGACCCCTGGCTGAGGAGAAATGAGTTTGGTTTATGGCAATTAAACCAAGCACTGAGAAAAATATGGCCAACATGGAAACAGAATAGCGCAAAGTTACCTGTGCTGTACATAAAAAAACAAAAAAAGGTCTAATCACTGGAAGCTGATGATCCATATTTGTCTCAGTTAGGCCCAATGAAGCAATGAGAGAATCAAGAGAGTGCACGGGAAATGACGTGTTAATCAGAAATAGTGATGGGGTAACTTCAGGCGCAGAGGTACCTGCTGCGTTACTCCTTGGGTTCGGGGTTGCCTCTGGAATAGAGATGAACACGATTGTTTTGCCTGCGCTCAGAGTTATAATTCTAAACTATTCAATCTTTTCTGTCTTAAATGTTTACTTACAACCTTCTACAGAAGACTGTAGTGGAGTGTGGTGGAGAGAAGAGTCATTTGAATGGTTTTGTTTTGTGTGAAAAGATGCAGAATTTGTTTAAATGTCCTTACTTCACATCAAATAGTGTCCATGCATTCTGTGTGGGCACTACTTTTCCCTCTGCAACTTGTGTGCAGTGTTTTAAATTTGCAATGGAAGAGCAGAACAGTAAATACTCCACCTGTCTGAGAGAACATGGAGACGGCAGTCGTTGGGCTTTTTTGCTAACCTGAGTTTGTTCTTGAGGGCGGTGACCTCCCGGCCCATGGCGTCATTGGCCTCAGTGGCCTCGTCCAGCTCCCGCTGCAGCTTCCTGCGGGCGGCCGTGGCCCGCTGAGACTCCTCCTCGGACTCCTCCAGCTGCCGCTTCAGCTGCTTCATGCGGGCGGTCGCCTTATCTGCCTGTTGGGTGAACGGGGCCAAAATATGCCAGATTACGACCAACCGTCCCTGCCTGATGGCACCAAATCCACACAAAGACGTGTCATCGACATGTGCGCGGTTGTGTTAAAGTCGTCGCACCTGGTCTTTGTACTGCTCTCCTTGTTTCCTTTCGTCCTCCACCTGCATCATCAGGTCCTTGAGCTTCTTGTCCTTCTGGCGTAAACTCTTGGCGTTTGCCTGCTTCTCCCTGAGAGTTCAGAGAAAAACTGGTGTAATTGAAAAAAAAAACTGAAACAAAATAATACCAAAGGTGCTGGGAAGTGAACCAAGACCATAGATCCCAATGATACAGGCTCATCACCAGAATGTGTATCATTCATTTTTTTTTAGCCTCTTTAACACACACATATATATATATATATATTCTTTTATTTTTGGCCCAACCTGTTCTCCTGTTCCAGCTGCTCCTCCAGCTGTGCCACTTTGGCCTCCAAGGCGGTGATGGAGGACTTGAACTTGGACTTGACCTGGTTCTCCATCTCCTGGAGCTTGGTCTTCAGCTCCTTGTTCTGGCGCTCCATCTGCTGCCGAGCGCTCTCGTTCTTCTGGGAGGTGGTGCGCTCCGCCTGCAGCTCGCTGGTCAGCTGATCCACCTGTGGAGGGAACGCAGGGTGTTAACGGGAAACGGGCCGGTGGGAGAGGGGACGAGGCCCGTCTGCTTTGGCCCGCTCTTCGTCACCTGCTGCGTGCTCTTCCTCAGCCTGTCGTTGATGATTTCCATGTTGCTCTGCTCCTCCTCCAGCTCCTCCTCCAGCTGGGAGATCTTAGCCTCCAGGCGGCGCTTCTCGTCTGCCAGAGCCGACCTGAGTACAAGCGGCACGGCAGAATTAAAAATGGTATTTCGCTCACCACGGTGATAACACAGACCGAGGAGCAAGTGTTAAATCAGCACCCACTTTCCAGAGGAGTTGCTGGCCAGCTCATCGGACAGCTCATCTCGTTCGGCTTCCGCTTGTTTCTTCGCCCTCTCGGCTGCGGCCAGATCCTGCAAAGATATTAGGGATGAATCCAGAACTTCGAGCTGCCGCTTTTTAAACGTTAGGAATCAACATCATTACCTCCTGCAACTGCATGAGCTCAGCCTCCAGGCTCTTGGCCTTCTTCTCACTCTCCTTCGCAGTAACCAACACGTCCTCCCGGGCAGCGCGAGCGTCCTCCAACTCCCTCTGGTAGTCCTTCATCTGGCCCTGGTGGACAAAGAGAGAAACGGGTATAGAGATTAGGTGATTGTGATGAGAATGCATTTTCCTTCTGTCTCTCGACTCTTAAGAAAAAGAGGAAATAAAGTGTAAGGAAATCAAATAAACCAATATAAGATTGTGCAAGAAACATTGGAGAAGAAAATAAAGAGTGAGGTCTAAATGGTATTGCATATTTTTTGCTTTTTGTATTTTGCAGCTTAATTACAGTGTTATAATATGGTTCATACATATTGTCATTTCATCCATTCACTCTCACCTGGAGTTTGCGGAGCTGCTTGATGGCCTCTTCTCGTCCCTTATTGGCCCCCTCGATCTGTCCCTCCAGATCCTTCATGTCTGTCTCCATCTTCTTCTTGGCTGCCACTGCCAAGCTCCTCTGTTTACGCTCATCCTCTAACTCTGTCTCCAATTCACGAACCTGCGATGTGCCGTCAACGCGTGGATTACTCAGGCAGCCGGTGCAACATTTTTGAGTAGAAGATTATAAATGTCTTCCTGTCTTTTTTTTTTTACCTGCTTGACAAGCTGCCTCTTCTTCTCCTCTCCCATCTCGTCACGCCCTTGGAGGTCTCTCTCGAACTGGGCCTTCAGGGCCTGCATGTTGACCTCCAGGCGGAGCTTGGCGTCCTCGGCCGCCTGCAGCTCGTCCTCCAGCTCCTCCAGCTGGGTCTTCATCTCTTCCACCTGGGCCTCCAGACCACGCTTGGACTTCTCCAGCTCGTGAACCTGCCATCCATAGACGGTCAAATTTACACATTTTGGTCTAAATAGCAAATATAATAATTAAATGTTGATGTAATCAAACAATAAAGTTCTGACACTCACACTTTTTCCCACATCGTCCTTGGAGCTGATCAGGTCCTCCATCTCTGTCCTCAGGGCCTTGTTGGCTCGCTCCAGCTCCTCTCTGGAATCCTGGGCCTCCTCCAGAGCTCTGGCCAGCGACAGAGCCTTGGTCTCCTTCTCTCTGGCCTCGGCCTCGGCCCGGTCTCTCTCGTCTGCGTATTTACTGGAGATGCTCTTCTCCTCAGCCAGCATCTGCAGTCCGAGCAAATCAAAGAATTACAGATAAATGGTTTGTGCTGGACAGGTTTTAAGTGTAAGTGATATGGATAATTTTTTTTCCAAATAAGGGATGCAGCTGATGCAAAACTACAGCAGACCTGGTCAAACTTCTTCTGCTTCTTCTCCAGGTTGGACACGTTTTGCCTCTGGTTGTCCAGGTCCATCAGCGTGTCCTCCAGCTCCTGCTGCAGACGGTTCTTGGTCTTCTCCAGCTTGTCGTACGCCGACGCCTTCTCCTCAAACTGGGTGTTGGCAGCCTCCAAATCTCTCTGCAGACGTTTCTTGCCTTCCTCCAGCAGTTCGATGTTCCCTGTCATTTCATCCATCTTTTTCTTGTAATCTGAAAGCTTTATGCATAAAGATCATGTTAACATGCTGCCTCTTTTCACTGGTTTCAAGTCAAGATGAACTTTTTAAAACTGATATGTAAATTAGAGACTGACCTGGATGTTGAGGGTGGACACGTGTCTCTCAACATTCCTCTTGGCCTCCATCTCCTCTTCAAGCTGCTCCTGTAAGCTGTTCTTGTCGTCCTCTGCTTGCCGAAGCTTTGTGGAGAACTGCAGCTTCTGACGCGTCTCCTCGGCCAAAAGCTCCTGTGTAGCGGTGCATCAGGTCAAAGGTCAGAATATTTCATCGGATGCATGCTGGTACTGGTAATTAGGAATAAAATATGCATTGTTTAGTTGTAAAATGTAAAAGTCCAGTTACCTGTGAGTCTTGGAGTTGGGAGGAGAGGCTTGCGACATCTTTGCTCAGTTTGATATTCTTTCCCTCTGCTTCATTCAGTAGGTTCGTCACACTCTCCAGTTCAATCTGTGTGAAGAGAATTTCATTGTAAGTAACGTGAGTTTCCTCACTCCTTGCGTGCACCGACAACATTGATGGAAGGTTCTTGTTTAAATAATTTACCGTGATCTTGGAGCAGCGTTCTCCCAGTTCAGTCTTCTGCTTGTCGCTGTCAGTCAAGCGTGACTGCAGATCCACCACCTGACCCTCCAGCTTCTTCCTTTTGTGCTCCCCATCCTGTTTGGCTTGGACCAGTGAGCGCACCTCCACGGTTAATTCGGATGTCTCCTTCTCCAGAGCCTGTTTGGCCTTCTCCAGGGTTACCTTCACCTGGGCAGGGCAAGGACAGAGAAAGGAATCAGCGAGATTGTCTTTTTTAGAAACAGCATGAACTCAAATAAAGGATCCGTATGAGGATTTTGATTGAACATACTCGTTTGGACTGCTCCAGCTGTTCCGTGAGCTCCTCCACACTCTGGGCGTGTTTCTGTCTCATCTCCTGGATCTGGGACTCATGGGTTCGGTTCTCGTCCTCAATGGCTCTCTTCAGCAGGTTCACCTCCTGCTCACGTTTGGCTCTGCAGAACAGATGGATTATCCAGATGTTTTCTAGACTAGTTAGTTGCAATTTTGATGATATGATCTGCTAAATACTTGATGTGAAATAGCTTAACATGTGTTAAAAATTGTGTATATTTGTATATTTCAGTGTAGTATGTGGACCTTAGTTCCTGCTGGGTGGCGGTGGTGTCCAGGGTGTCTTCGAGCTCAGACTTGAGGGCCTCCAGCTCCTCCCCGAGGTCCCGTTTGATCTTCTCTGCCTTGTTCCTGGCCGCCCGCTCAGAGTCGAGGTCTTCCTGCAGGTCCGAGATGTGTCCCTCGAGCTCTCTGATCTTCTTCAGGGCGTTCACCTTCTGAGCCGTCTCATCCTCTAACCTGGAAGGCAGAAGAACACAGAGAGGATAGTGATGTATATCGGAAGTGGATTCAGATGTACTGAAGTTAAACAAAAATACTCCAAATAATCATAAAAACTGAGTTGAAAGAGATTACCTGGCCAGGGCATTCTGTAACTCCTCCTCCTTCTTCGCCAGCTGTGCCTTGAGGTCAGCGATCTGGGCCTGCAGGTCAGCGATCTGCTCCTGTAGGTCATTGCTCTCTGCCTCCAACTTACGCTTCGCCTTGTCCAGCTCCTGTCGACTCTTTTCTTCCTTCTTCAAGCGGACTGTAAGAACAGCAGTCAGTCGATGTTAATCAAACCTTTTTTTATAGTGGAATTAAATATATAGCACTCTATATATTTTGGTTGCATTTAAAAGATGATTACCCTCCAGTTCAGAGATCATGGACTCGTGTTTATTTTTCAGCTTGGTGAGGTTCTTTGACTTCTCTTCTTCCTCAGCCAGGTTAGAGCTGAAGTCTGCAATTCTCTCCTCCATCAACTTCCTTTCCTACAAAACAGCACAAGATAGGTTTGTAGATTTGTGACTCTCTTTCTCTTTGTAAGTTATTTACCTATAAATGATACTGATCAACACAGTTCATCTTCTCTTACCTTCAGCAGCTTGTTGTTCTGGTCCTCCATCACCAGGATGTCGTCTTCAAGCTTTTTGATCTTTCCATCACAGGTAACCTTCTCCAGCTGCAGCTTCTGACGGGCGTCTTCCTCCTCTTCCAAATGCTCTTCCAATTCCTATGTGAAAAACTGTAATCTTAGTTTTTTTTTTGCCACTTCTACAACACATTGTCAGGTGGATGATATATGCACGCATAAAAAGACTATGGTGAGCGTTGACCTGCATCTGCTGCTGCATCTTCTTTTTCTCCACGAGCAGAGTCTGAGAACGTTCTTCCTCCTCATCCAGTCTTGCCTCCATCTCATGAAGGATCTCCTCCAGCTCCTGCTTCTTAGCCCCCAGACGCACCCTCATCTCCTCAGCCTCGGCGTACAACTCTGTCTCCGCCTGGAGCTGCTCCTGCAGTGCATTCCTCTCCTCCAAAATCTGGAAAAGATGGATGGAAAAGATTGGGTTTAGCTTCAGTAGAACCCTTGAGGAAATCTATAACCTGTGCTCTGTAATTTAGCACCTAACAGAAATGAGCATCACCATATAGTCACTGATGGCAGCTGTTACAAACAAATGAAAGCAAATTTTAGGAACTGCATTTGCGTCATTCATCATTTACCGATGCATGTTTCATGCTGATCTCCTTCAGCTCAGATTCAAACTTTATAGCAATTTCTTTGGATTTCTGCAGCTCTTCTTCCTTCAGACTCATCTCCTCCTCCTGTCGGGTCACTTGCAGCAGAGGCTTGACCTGTTGATCATCAAGTTTTTAATATTAGACATTGCAAGGTGTGTGATCTGTAAAATGGTTTCTATGTGAAGGATCAGTTCTAAGACTATTATAAAAATATGAACGAGAGCCTGAAATACAAGGTTATATGCAGACTGATCAGTTTGACCTTTGTGAAGAGTCTCCACCACTGCCAATTCCTAAGTTTGAGGTAGGCAGCACAGTTCCTCTGGATCACTTTCATGGCTGTGAGTTGCTGTTGCCTCTTGGCAAATGCCCTTTAAAACACAGTGAAAATATAATGCATAATATATATTAAAAACAACATAGTCACATCGTAAAAAGGGTCAAAATAATTTCTATGAGGACAGATATTTGAATTTGTGAGCACACACTTCACAACTCATTAGAGGATGATAAATGTTCGTACTTCCTGGCCAGGAAGCCCCTAGCCTGGGCCTGGAAGGCGATGATGATCACGGTGATCTTCAGGTCTCGCTCCTCCTCCAGCTGTGCCAGGACTCCTGTGCGGAAAAAGATCTTGCTCTGTCCAATCCTGTACAGGTTGGGGTCCAGGTCCAGGTGCTTGATCTGCAAGGAGATCCGTTATAAAGATTGGCTCAGAAAAGGTTGGGGTTATTGTCTGTGCTGTCACTGCAGTGAATGTTACCATGAGGCAGCAGGCCTGTTTGCCATCCATGAAACCTTTGGGAATAGCGTTGGCAGCTAGTATCTCATATCTGTGAGGAGACAGAAAAATGGCACGGTTAACCCATAAGGACCACACATGTGTAACAAGAACTTTAGTTCCCAGAGACTCTTCCTTATGAGGTTTTATGTCTGAACTCATTAAGTCCCAAAGTGACATTTCCTAATCATCCTAATATAGAATATGTTCACCACTAATGCCGGATTTTACATATATGTCAAAATACAGATCTTTGGGAATTAAAAGTAGTAATCTGAAAAAAAACTTTTGAAATGTGTTCGATGTGGCCCACTTGATTTATGGTATAACCCACATAATGTTCCTTTAAGGATAAATGGGTCTGGATTCTTATGGGTTAATATGGTGTGAAAGCTCTATATCATGAACATGATGTTACATAAACAACTTCGTGTTACATGAAACATCCAGTGGCGATGTAAGAGTCTCTAAATTCCTATCTGATCCCACTCACCGCTGGCGGAACTCCTGGAAGACGATACGGTTGGGGAATCCTTGGCGGCAGATTCGGATCCCTTCCAACACGCCGTTACACCTCAGCTGCTCCAGGACCAGGTGGGCGTCCAGCTTCCCTGCCTGAGGAGGGAAGTGAACAATCCAGTAATAAACCTGAAAGTGAAAGTAGCTCCAGACTTTCTCTAAAAGTATTTTGGGGGATTTTATAGGAAGGGCTTACAGAAAATGAGGGGAATGACATGAACAAAGGTAGGATTTGTATCAGATATGTTGTGGCTCACTTGTCAGCGCCTTAAATCTCCTAAATTTTGAGTTTTATAACACCAGGTTTTATGAAAGAAATGCAGAACTGGCAAGATTGTGAATACCTATGAAGCACACAGAATCTTTTTCGTGCACTGCTTGTTCTTTCATGGCCACAGGGAGCTCAAGAGGATGAGTAAAACCTGGACAGGTCATTAGTCTACCACAGTGCTAACATGAGTACTGGCCACTAAAGCTCTGCCTTGGCCTCTTTCTTTCACTTCAGTTTGTTGGCACAAGAGACTCCGCTTTTCTTTACCCTCTTCTCGTGGTTGGGGATGATGCATCTGACAAAGTTGGGCTGGGTGTTGTGCAGTGTGGTCATGAGTTTGGCAAGAGACTCCTTGTAGAGCTGTCCCACGGTGCGGAACATTCCCTTCTTGGTCTTTGAGCCGCTCGGCATGGAGCTGTCCGACATCTTGGCCAGCGTGTCGAGCCCCACCACTCTGTCCGCTGAAACACACAGCACATCAGCACGTCAGTGGGAAAATCACTGTGTGGTTGTGCTAATGTTACCTTCAAAATAGGGAGATTTGCACACTTTTAAAACCGTGGTTGACAATTTAAGAAACTAAACTACACGAGTAGAGTGAAAATCATATTGATGATAATTCTTTCACATATAAATGCGACCCATAGATGTTAGTTTGTGTAAGAGCTCACTATCTTTCCAGAGGTCCTGCACAAACGTGCTGGAGGAGTTGGTGAGCAGCGACGTGATGTTGTCATTCAGAGGGTCCATGTTCTTTGTCAGCCAGGCTGCGGCATTGTAAATCACCTGCAAGCACACACGTTTGATTTATTTAAGCATCCCTGTTTTTTTTTATTTTCTACGTATATTTTTAATATTTGTATAACAATATTATTTGTATATTTACATATATCTATATATGTGTAACTCTTGGATATAAAGTATATCTATTTGAGTGCTATATAAAATATGAATTTAATCCTGTGTGTGTCTTTTTCTTTTTCTTTATATGCTATTCACAACAATGTTTAGTTATGTGCCTATTTTGTGTTTGAATATATATAGATTTAATCGATATTTTATGCCACTATATAAAATACGTGATTTTGTTCAACCTTTGAACCCTGATGGAAGCCTTGCATGAGATAAGACACATAGGTTTATTTTTTTTACGTCTTATGGCATAACATTTTTAAATTTTTCTTCACATTTGTTCTTAATAATGGACACTTTACAAAAAGAGGTACAGCTTCTTGAATATATTCTGAATGTTAGGGAATACATGAGGCTTCATATCTTTATCAGGAGATATCGAAGCATGCATTATAATATCATGCACTTCCTCACCTTCCCGGCATAGTGAAGAATGGAAAACTCTGTCTTGTCTTTGAGCTGTTTGGGTTTGGCAAATTTGACATGATTCCCTTGTGTGTTCATGAGTTTCTCCACAAAGGAGACGTCTGTGGCTTTTGGGAACCAGCACTCTTCATCCAGCAGGGCCAGGATGCCTGGGGGGTTGTTCTGTAAATAATACACGATGATTAATATACTGCCATTACTATGTGAGACATCCATGCGACACGTATCATACTATATTAGCCACATACCGGCCTCTCAATGAGCTCGATGCAGGGCTGCAGGTCGAGTCCGAAGTCGATGAAGTTCCACTCGATGCCCTCCCTCTGGTACTCCTCCTGCTCCAGGATGAACATGGTGTGGTTGAAGAGCTGCTGCAGCTTCTCGTTCGTGTAGTTGATGCACAGCTGCTCAAAGGAGTTGTCCTGCAATGGTGAAAAAAACACAGCTAAAGGCGCATATCATTTATATTAGTGTTGTCTGTTCAAAAATACGGAACTTTTTAACAATATCCTAGTTATGTGAGATGCACCCGTGCCTGGTGTCACATGCTGGGTGTCACATCCATACCTCAAAAATCTCAAAGCCGGCAATGTCAAGGATCCCCAGAAAGGAGGCTCCCTGGCGCTTGGTCTTGTCCAGGGCCTTGTTGACCCGGGCCAGGATCCAGCGGAACAGTCGCTCAAACATAGCCTTGGCCAGGGCTTCAGTAGCGAAATCAGCCTGAGAAACAAACGCGGAAAATATATATATATATATATATGATGGAAGTTGATAAAAACCTGGATGACGGCGTTGAGAGCTGTTTCGTTGCAGTACCTGCTCTTTGGTCTGAGCTTTCTGCACCACCTCTCTGCCCACTTTGATTCGAGGGGTGAGCATGGCTCGGGTGAAGTCTGTCACGTTGATGCCCTGCAGGTGGCACACCTTCTGAGCCGCTACAGGAAGAAGAGGAGATGCATGTATGTTTCTGCTTTGAATCAGGACCAGAATCAAAATAAGCTTTATACACCAAGTAAGTGTGACCATACTAGGACTGACTGCGTATTTTGTCTCCCTCCTGTGCACATAAACACATTTATCTATAACAGTATCAAAAATATATAAAACGGTGTTTACAGAAGTGAAGAATAATAACACCAGATCACGTTCTTTCTTTTTTCTTTTTGGTATATCTCTGTTTGCACACAGACCAGTGCTGCTCTGTGCCGTGTTTATACTGATAGTGTAGTAATGTCTAACCGGTGTTGTCTGGCATGGTGGCCTGCTCCTGGTTCCTCTCTTTCTTGTACTCGATGTTTCCCAGCTGCATGACGGTGGAGCACACCTTCAGGATGTCTGAAACACAGTGGTTATGTGCAAAAAATTATTACCTTATATGTATCAGTGAAGGTCTTTTCACATTCCAACATAATGACATAATTCCATATAAAACTATATTAGATTGTGCATTTATAGGATTGGTAACAGGTCCAAAATCCACCAGAGTCATGTTAATAACCTAGTTTCAATATGCCTGTTGGCTTTTAATCTTCATTTGGTATATTATACATTTAATCCCTCCGTAACTCTGTATCAGTTTGACAGACATAACTTCCTAGACCCCCGCCAACCAGAACCACCAGCCCCACTTCATGCAGTCGATCCTATTCAAACCAAAGCTGAGTTTTAGACCGGAGTTATCACAGGTACCGATTCTCTCCTCCTCGGTCAGGCCCATGATCTGCATGGCCTCCATGGTCTCCTCATACATCTCGTCGTCCTGCTGACCGGGGATCTGGACGTGTCCCGCGGACAGGAAGCGGTAATTACTGAAGGGCTCCAGAAGAAGCTCCTCTGGAAAAAGACAGATTCATCTTCACGGCTAGTAGTAGTTTGACATAGAGCTTTAGGTTCAAAACGTACAAAGTATGAAGATTACCTGGTTATCATAATTATCATAAAAAAGTTTATATGTATCTTACCGCGCAGTTTGTCTTTGGCACCAGCAATCATGTAGTAGAAGATGTGAAAGGCTCTTTCTATCTTTGCCTGTCTGATACAGCGAGACTTCTCCAGCAGGTCTGAGAGCGTTCAGCTGTTAAAGAACATAAATGTGATCTGTGCCCAGTGATTGGTTAGGTATTTTTAGATTTTAACTGTGTGAATGTGATTATAAAAATCATATATCGTTAGCCTCATAGTCATATTGTAAGGGTTAGGGATTTCATGTTCAAAAATGCCTAAATCAAAGAGATGACTTAGGGAGACTTAGTTATTTTAGAATAACAAACACTGGGCAAAAAATGTCTTAGGCATTTATGCTTTGAGGTTCACAATTTGAATAAGAATATTCTAATAAATAAACTAAATGTTGACTCATGAACAAAAAGTTTAAAAAGTACTACATTTCTACAAACAAACTTCATATTTTGAGGATTAAGGAATGTGGGAAATAAATGTGGACAAAATGGATACAGGTCTCAATATTGGCTCCAACGATGTAGCCGGTCACATCAAAGTTGATACGGATGAATTTACCCTGTGGGAGAAACAGGGACAGAAGATGTCACAGCAGCTACTGGAGAGATTTGTGCCTAAAAAACAAATCATACGAACTATAAATATATCCAACTCACAAATCGAGAGGAGTTATCGTTCTTGATGGTCTTGGCATTGCCGAAGGCCTCCATGATGGGATTGGCCTGCAGGAGCTGCTTCTCCAGCTCCCCCTGGTGACGACAGGGATGTACAGAAACATCACTGTTATACACTGACCCCGGTGGAGGGCTGAGGCGGGTGCAGTGGGTAGTGATTGGTGGGGATGTGGTGGGTATGGGTTGGGTTAGGATTACCAGAATATCCTCATTGACGTGACAAGATGTAGAACTTAATTGGCTGATCTATGATCTTATCAACTAATCGGTAAACAATGCTTATCCTGGCAAAAGCAGAGGGGGGTAGAGGGTGTTTCCCTAGTAATCTTCTTCCAGTTCCAGTATATTATTATAACAACGACCCATGACCTCTCCAAAGGCTGCAAATTAAAAGGAGTGGAGGCTGATGCGGAGCCAGAGATGGGAAATGGCAGAGCGGAGTTACGGTGGCCTCAAACACGGCGTCTGGTCTGAATCATTTTAACAGCACGAAACCTTTGATGAATCCTGCCAGAAGTCTTTCCATTCAATTAGAATTAAATGTCATCCACAAACAGCACGGTGGAGATGCGATTTTCTTCTAGCGTGACCGCAAAGTCTGTGGGCTTGGTGGGCGGAGCCGGGTCTTGGTCGGTAAATGAGGCGGACACCTCGTCACAACGCATCGAGCTAATCCACCTGATCAAAGGGGTCTGTGTCAGCCTAGCATCGAGGTCAGGTGCTGCGGACCTCCGCCTTCTATTCTGCTTAAAAAACACTCCCCTCCGCTAACCTGTAAATGAGCTAAAGCCAGGAAGGAGAGACTTGTGTAAATAGGTGAAAATAATGATGAAGATAAATGTTCAGAAGTTTGCAAAATGTTCGCAGGTGCTGCTAAATGAAGAATAAACTGTTCTAGACACAAATTTTAGATACGACCAAGACAGAAATGTTTGAGGTAAAACAGAAAAGATACAGACCAGCTGTTGCAGTGCAGATCAGAGTTGGCAAAGCAGAAGAAGAGGCTCCTGTTCATTTAAGCCACTGGGGGGGGGGGAAAGAAAAAAAAACAACAGAAAAGAAGAGGAGAAAAAGAGCACAAAATGGCAAGAAAATGAAAGGGACAGCTTATAGGGACGACTGTTCTTTGGGACACAGTTTGAGTAAAATACAGAGAAGACTAATAGGACAGAGTGAGAGCAGAGAAAAGAGATCGACTCAATGCTATTTCTGTTCAGGCGAAGGCCCATGGGAGCCCCGAGGTTCTTCAGAGGACAGCGGCTCCTCTGGGGGAGGAAAAAGACCCTGAGGGTGACCCAAAGTGATGCTTTCACCCAGAAATATAAGCCTTTTGATACCTACACACAAAACCACACCATCAACCTCTGGCTAGGAGCAGGAATGCAGACTCAGACATAATCTGGGTTTTAATTACAGGTAGGACTAGGTGAGGCGAGGGCGTCAATGTCTCCGTAAGTCCACGCGATGCAGAGCAGCGGGTCCAATAAACGCTACAGGACAGGAAACCTAAACCCCACATCAGGGCCAAACGGCAGGTAGGGAGGATGAGAGGGAGGAGGAGGACGGGGGGGATGAGATGAGGAAGGGGAGGTCGGTGTTTGATAGGAAAAGAACAGGAGATGGGCATGCTCACACTGGTGCTCGTTGATCTGTGAGAGACCCTTTCACTGCCGGGGAGGCTGCTCAACCACGTCTCCGCAGGCAGTGAAAGGGTGTTCGTTTTAAGAGATGGACGACAGAACTCAACCAGATGAAACCGGCAACACTAGACGTCCTTCACTCAGCAGGTTTGAAAAGTGACTGCGAGTCAGTACAATGATGATGATCATGCAGTCTAAATCATCTGTACAATGGGTAAGATACAGAGATGATACATGTTAAGGGAAACAGCTTCTAACGCTAAGATTTAGGATATTGACCTTTGGGTGTAGGAAAAAAAATAACTACAAACAGAAAAATAAATCATTTGGTAACTCAGTGAAACTATCTTCATGCACTTTTTATTTCAACCTAAGGATTGAACACACACAAACACCACACACAAGAAAAACAAACTTCCGGCATTCCCCTTTACTCACGTAGGCAAACTGTGATCCTGATTGAGACTGTTGCTATTTGGAGGAAATGGCGAATTATAGGATTAAACCGGGCACTTTCCTACACATGTTTCCTACAACTGAGGGAACTGGCTGACAGATCCTTACTTTTAATCGTAAAATGTGAGCTCTTTAGATAGATACTTACAGCGCTGCTGTCCTTCTTGCCTTTGTGTGAGGAGGCCACCACAGCCAGATACTGGATGACCTTCTTGGTGTTCTCTGTCTTGCCGGCACCAGACTCCCCGCTGGAGAGGTGGAAAAAAAGAGAGCAAAGGATTTGAAACGGTGAAAGAGAACGGGCGAGAGCGAGAAGATAAACAGCAGCGGCAGGTACTCCGTTCACACTCCACTAACCCACTTTAATTGAATGTAAATCATGTGCAGCGGAGATAAATGTAGCATCGCCTGACACGAAGCATATGTTTCTGTTCACATTGATCCCCTTCTTGCACTCTGACTTTTTTTCTGTTCAAACTACTTACTTTTATTTGCCACTTTTATATATTCTTAAACTTAAACAATGTTCAGACCAGAATCGGAATCTGGTTTTCTTCCAGAAAACGCAGCCTCTGATATTCAATACTTAGGACTACAAAGTTGAACCATCAGCCAGCGGCCCAGCACACAGACACATCCCCAGGCACGGGTCCATAAAAGGCTCTGGGATGCTGTCTGTGTTAGGGCTTGGCAGCCAGGAGAGGATTCTAATTACTTTGTCCCGTTCAGGTCTGATAAGGACATACGACATCCAGGCTCCTACTGTAGGCAGCTGTTGGGGAGTTTTTTCCTCCAGATGGTCTATCAAACTGTCTCTTCCGGCACGTCCTGCTTCTCGTCAGCACACGTTTGGGGAAACAATCCAAGAATGGCAGCCCGTGTGATTTATGGGAAAGTTATTGTTCTGATCATGACTTTGACAATTTTCCTCCCATAAAATACTATATACACAGTATAAGTAAAATGGTAAAGGCGGATTCCTCTGTGTTACAAGGAGCTTTTTCCATTAATACATTTGATGCATTTGATCCGTCAGAAGGGTCGGAAGAGGCTGTGAATCTGGACCCACATCCTGCCACTTTACAGCCACTTCATTCTATCAGTCCTGTCACACGCTCGCACACACACACACACACATATAGCCACGCAATGACTATTAGACAAAGGAAACTGGTGACCCTTCTGAGATTTAATGTCAACATCTCCAGAATGGATTTCACCAGCTCTCGCAGCTATTTCCCATGGCAAACCCCTGCTACTGTGTGCTGGGGAGGAATTTGAGGAATAGTATCATAACTGTGTGAAAAAATGCCACATGTTAACATTTGTGTTGACACTGAATTAGAGAGTTTATTCAGTTCAGCTTGATTTGTGTTGGCATAGTGTTGAATGTGTCTTATACAAATATCAGGGTTTGTGGATTTTTAGTTAAACATGCTGTGCTAATTAACTCAATGCCTATGTTTTTTTTGTCAGCATTCTTACTATAATGACGTGGAGAGATAGATATTAAATCACTGTAGAAAGGAGCAGGAACGGCGTGTTATATAAGTCTGTCATTTCTTAAACAACACACAGTATAACTTCCTTCCAAGGAACCAACCAAGACCCAGTGACAGGACATTATATAATGTCTATAAAGAAGCATCTAATCCTAAATATGAAGCTAAAACTGTAAATCGCTAGTCCATATTACAATATATCACTAAATATGCCTACTAAACATCATCCGTAAAGGCAGAATACCTCTATGATGGATTGTTATACTGACAAATACTGACAAACTGTGCGATTAAACACATCTGTATTGTATTCACACACAAACACACACACACAGGGGGGGGGGAGAGAATGTCATATATGACATTCCATGTGCTGCACAAGAAACATTTCTCCCATATATGGCTCCAGCGGCCTGTTGAGCTTGATCCCAGCTGTAGATCAACTGAAGTCTTACAGTGACTATTGGACGTGAGCGATGCTCCACGGAGGTGGGGTTTGTATTTCAGCTTCGCTTTGTGAGATCACATCCAGTTCATCACTAGGAAACCGTTTTATATAATACTCCAGTTAGTCAACTTCAAGTTTAAAACAGCTATTACAACCAGAGAACGTGAATCACTAACGTCCTTCCCCCACACAGGCACAAAGAGATAACTAAGAAACAAGTTCCCCAGATAAAGAAAAGTATGATGGTTGAGGAAATGGTCTAATGTGATCAAAGATATTCCTGCATTCAGGCATCATTCAATTTAGAGTAGAAATAGCCTGGAGTTTATTAAGGAAGAGGAGTCCTTCTCGTTTTTACAGAAAATAAAGAAAGTATAGTAACCTGCCTGTTAACCTGCACCAGCTGAATGATGTTTTTGAATTGAATGATAATTCTGGCGTACAGTCAACATGTCTAACGTTGCTTGAAATACAAAGCTCGTTAAGCCACAAAGCAAATGTTATTATTTGATGAGTTGACTTTGTTTTCTTTAAATTAAAAGTCAAGGCAAAGATGGGGTTATTGCTGCCAGACAAAAGGAGGCTGATTGTCCCTGCGACAGTCCAAGTTCTCAATAATCAGATTAAAATAAATAAACAAATACAATGGTGCACAAACATCTGTAATCTAATCTGGTTCTCTCATCAGGATGAGGCCATACTTCCTGACCTGAGGTTTATGAGAGGAGAGCAAGGCCACAGCCCTCTGGGAGCGCTGTGAACACGCTAAAGCAGTTTGGCTGCATGTTAACACGACTCCACACAGAAAACTGAAACAACCGACGCATCTTATCCGGCTACGTCCTCGAAGAAAATCACAGTTTGCTGCTGGCAGAACCGGTGGAAGCTGCACGCTGGGAGCAGGGGGGACAGGACTCATTATTTAAACTCTGTTTATGCAAGCATTATGTAACTGTTCTTTCACATGTACACACACACACACATACAGAGGTGATTTTTGGTGGTGACAGATTCCTACTTACGTGCAGAGAATGGACTGGTCCTCCCGGTCTGTCGAGACAAAAGAAAGATGACAGTGTTAGAAGACTTCAACATCTCATTTTGATCTACATTTGCTTGTTCTAATATAATGTGTAGTCATGCACAATAAGTTCAGTACATTTCTGAACACTAGGCATGTAAATCCACAAGCTTTAGTCATTTGTTGAATTTATGACACCGACCGGGATTAAGTTCAAAGCCAAGGGAAGGTTAAGTGATTTCTCACCAATGCCTAAGGAAATGTCACTCCCACAGATAAACCTACATTTCTGCTATGAAATTCAACTCTGAACGTGCTGAGCAATGAGTCATTATACGATCTCCAAAAATATCCCTGGGAGAATACAGTGAGTCCATGTAAGGTTATTTTGCTATTCTATCCATCAATACAAATCACCACTTGGGGAGTGCGAGCACCGTGCTAAAGGAGAGAGGACTCAGTTTTAATAGAGCAATTATTATGTAATTTAATCTCTCTAAAGAAAATGACATTTAGATTTGGACGTGTATTGGTCTTAATGTGATTTATCACACACACACACACACAGGGGTACAGTACACAGCCTGCCCTGATGTGTAAACTGCTGTTTCTCTGTTTAGGTTTGTCTTTGGCTGCTGTTTCACTCGTTCTGTTCCTTACACACACAAAATGCAGGCCTTCTCTGCACTTCCTAATTAAGTCAGACGGAGAGAGAGAGAGAGAGAGAGAAAGAGGGAGAGGTGGCCAGAGTTGTGAGCTTTTGTAAATCATCCAAAAACAACACTCACACTGTGCCAGAGACATTTTTTTCCGTCATTGCAGATTTTAGGAATATTTTTGTGTGACTAATCAGTCATGTAAAATGAAGCTTGCCGGGTTCATCGTGGTCTCTGCACCTGCACTGTCATGCATTGTAACTACAACACATTGATCATAAAAGTGTAAACACGTCAGGAAACAGCAAACCTGATGCAGGAATTTCACATTTTTTATTTCCCAGGCATCAGAGATAGTTTAAACAGTTGCAGATCTCAGCCGTTAGACGTTCTATGCTCCTTCAGTTTTGTGGACCTCTGTGTTGGTGCTATACTTGTGGCAAACATCCTGCAATATTAGTCACCACGTTATGGGAAATCCCACTGAAGCATGGATTCCTGCCAGCCACTTTGTTTTTAAAGGAGGGTTTAAAAAGGGCTTACTGCATTAAAGACTTTAAGAAACATAATCTAAAATAAATATTTAAACTATCTTGTCAGTCAGAAACTATATATACTATACAGATTTTTGAAGTTTTGCTTTTATGGGATTCATTTCATTAAGTGTGTGTTGCATCTCATTTACAGGTTCTACCTTTTCCTTCACTGACGCCACCGTGGTTGCTTCTGCTCTTTACTCCATTTGTTTGACTTACAGTCTAAAGCCAAGTGTTTAAAGTTTGAAAGCTGAATGGGTGGGCCACACATGCTTAAATATCAATTTATAGATTCATAGAGCCTGAGCCAAAAGTCTGATTTGTTTAGTCTGACATAAACGCTGCATATCAAAACACACTATTTTTCTAGTTCAGTCTCAGAGTCGCAGCTGACTTCTTCTTCTGAAGAAATCACCAAGACTATAATCCAAACACTCACACAAGCACCAGTCAACTCCCTCGTCTTGTTTACTGTGTTTATACAGCTTTATAGGCGCAGTAAATAATATAAAATAATTTCCTGTGTACCAGGCTGGTGAGATTTATACTCTTTCATTGTGCAAATAGAGCAAGAAAAAGCATTGGCGCTAGTTTGCCAGAGCCAAAGCAGATTTTGTATATTTATGATGAGAATGGCAAAAGAATTCAGCAAATGGAGAATTATCTTAACAGTCTATCTAATGTTGCAGATCATCAACAAGCAGCTCGAGTACAAATAAGAGTTGTATATAGTTGCATTTGCATTGCTCAAGTTACTCTACAGTCGTCTCTTGGAGCTGCCAAATACTGACAGATGACAGATGTCATCTCAGCACATGTGAAGAAACACATTTCATGGGTTGACACTATTATTCTTGCCAATAGATTCACATTGTTCCACTGAAGAAACAGAGCAAAGTATCAATAAAACAATTCAAGCTTAAAATATTTAAAGACAACATGTCTTTGCAGAGGTTCCATGGCCTCACTGATACACACAGTGTGTACTGGTGAGTAATGGTTAATGAATGTAAACATGACCGTAGAGCATTAAACTGAAACTGAATAAATGGAGTTTAAAGCTCAGAAGTTGGATTTTAACCATTATTCATATATCTATAACATGCTAGTAGACAGTGAAATCTGGAGAATTTATCACATGAAGTAAATTGAGAAGTGAGTTATCACAATATTTGTCATATAATCCAAATCATTTGATGGCGTAACATCAGCGAGTCAGCGGTTTTAGCAATTTCACTGCTGCACACTCATCATGGATAGACTGAAGGTTTAAGATGGAAAATTGACAACCTGCAAATATGTGCAAGCTTGTTTGGCTCAAAAATAGCTGAGCAGTGATTTATCTGTTCATAGACTGAGAGAAAAGGTACATGTGTACGTTCCTAAAAAAGAGAGGTCCCATGAGTCATAAAATGACATTTTCCAGATGTTGCATCTGCTCTGTTGTATCTATATATCAGCAAAATGTAATGTTTTGAATGTAATCTTAGCTTTAATGTGATTCGATCGTTTCTGTCATATAAAACCAATAGCAGCCGGAGAGGTGCTATGGTATTGGAGGATTAGATAATCGCATCTAGTTTTAGGATCTTTAAACATATTCTAACATTACTGTAAGTCCTATCTAAACAAACAGTTTCATTTGGAAACTCTTCAAACCAAACAAGAAAAATATAATCTCAGACCCATTGGCTTTAAACTCTCCTCTCATTTGCATTGACATAAAAGAGAAGAATGTTCAATTAGGAAGTTTGAATTAGGAAGGGTAGGCAGCTGGGACAGGAAATGTTTTACTGCCCTCCACCCAGCTCTCAATCCAGATGTCAACTCCTCAGAGAGAACATCCACATTAAATCCAGTGGGCATGACCCCCTGGAAACACAAGAAACAGATCTGATGGGAAAGCAGCTGCTCTGAAGCTGCAGCCAGCAGCTATTTACACCTCTACTGGACAATGACTGTCAAACAGGCCATCAAATTCTACAAATAACTTCAAGATTTTATTAAATTATGCTCTCTGTAGCACGTAGTATATTGTAATGAACTCACAGAAAGCAGAAGGAGCTCTAAAGCTGCTAATGGCTTGTGTGTACAAACAAACAGAGTTCCTCATTTGAAAGTTTTGGCCAAATTGCGGTTTTATCAACCATTTTGTCACCATCAGACAACACAGTTCGCAACTGCACAGGCACAGTCCAGTGAGATCTACCAGCTTGTGTTACTTATATCAGTTGGATATAATCTGTTAATTTAATAATTTCCCAGCTGCGGCTTTAGCCGTTAGTACTGGCATTGATTGAAATGATTAAATCAGAAGGTCGTACCTTGCATCATGTTTCTGTAGGCGTTGTCAGTGATGGAGTAGATATGAGGGGGCACTTCATGTCGTTTCTTCCCTTTGTACATTTCGACGATCTTCTCTGAGTAGATGGGCAGCATTTTGTAGGGGTTCACCACCACGCAGAACAAGCCAGAGTACGTCTGAAGGTCAGAGACAACGAGCAGGAGGGGAACATGTTAGCTATATTTGTACATCTGAAGATGTTGGTCTGGTCATGCTTGTGTTTGGGTGTGGTCGTGTTTTTGCTGCACACTTACGTAAATGAGCCCAGAGAAGTACCTCTCGCGGATATTGTGCAGGACGGAGGCCTCGTTCAGGCAGGTGAGCTCGGCCATGTCCTCCACCTTGCTGAATTTGGGCGGGTTCATCTTCTGGATGTCGTCCTTGTTCACCGTCACCTTCTTGCCGTTGTCGGCCAGCTCCACCAGCACCTCTTCGCCGCGCTCCTCCTTGATGCTGGCCGCCTCGAAGCCATGCTTCTCCGAGGGGATCCACACCAGCTTCTTTGCCGACCAGTCAGCCTGAGCCATAGGGCTGTTCATGAAGTCTTTGTCGACAAAGAGGAACTTCTCGTCCTCGTTTGGGGCCTTCTGGGACATCTTGGTTTAAGGTGGAGGGCCGACTGTTGGAGGGAACAAATGGATGGAGGGAGAATGATTAAAGGAAGTAGACGAGGAAGTGAGGCAGAAAGGAAGGAAGGAACTAGGGAACAAAGTGAAGCAGGAAGGCAGGAAGTAAATAAAGATGAGAGGGAAAGAAAAGAGGTTTCCAGAGAACATCAACATCTTACAGGACATGATGTTGCAGTGATGCATAAATTCCTGGTTCAAAGATCAGCAATCAGTGAGGTATTTCCCTACAAGTCAAGCTTTATGATATACAACACAAACAAACATAATCTCTCCTGTTACAATCCTATGATAATCCTGTTTTGTTTTAAAGCTCATGGGTTGTGCACCAGTAAGCTTTATGTCTTTTAATGCTACTAAAGTCGTCTCCTGCCTGTGGTCGTACCGTAACTCAAAGAGTTAACATGTTTCATCCTTCGGGGAGTTCCAGAGGCACAGCGATTCTCACAGACTTCCACCCCCTCTCGACTCCATACACTCTCACACACGCCACAAGGGAGAAGCACGAACAATTCTGCTCCCCAATTTAGATGGAGAGATTGAAAGCTGGGAAATTGATTTGAATTAACTCTCCAACAAAGAGCGGTCCACTTCCCTCTGTCCGAGAAAACAACCCAAACCATTCATGTTTTCTGGCTTTATACTCGTATCGTTAATCTCTTGCTTAATTGATAACCATCAATTTCCTTCATGTCTATAACTTCCATCTCTCCATCTTTTACCAATCTCTCCATCGGTCTTTCTCTCTCTCTCTCGTTCTCTCTCTCTGTCTGCGAGGAGGCTTCAGTCTCGTGCTGTGATGACCATATATGGGCTCCTTCTCTGGAGCAGGACTCTTTTCTGCGGACCTAAACAGCAAGGCAAGTGAACTCCCAAACAAACCCATATAGGGAATAGTATGTCTCTTGCTGGCCTCGTCATTTACTCCAAAATGATAACAGCGAGACAGCGAGCCTGTTGGGGAGGGGACCTTGAGTGCCACCTGTTAAAATGCAAATAGAAATAGATGCACCTGCACACTCTACTGAGGTGTAAGTAAACCATGATATATTTCAAGCATGGCTTGATAACAAATACTCTTAAATGTCTATTTATAATATAGAAATATGTTCTGCAGCATAGGACTGAATCCTACACTTGAACTGTGTGGCCACTTATATCCATCTCTCAGTAAACAGACTGGCGCACATTTTTATTATAATAAATGCTATTGCATGAATATTAACTGGAGGCACAGTCAGACATTTCCTACTTGACCAGTGAGCTGAATGTAGGCTGCTGCTTCAGAGGAAACCAGGAAAGGGACCAGCTGATGCTTTGATGATCAGTGATTCCTCCGGATGAAAGTAAACTGGCTTTTTCCTGACACCCCTCCCCAGTGCTAAAGTATGTGCGGCTAATCTACAGTAGATCCTCCTCCTCCTTCTCCTCCTCCTCCTCACTCCCTTTAACTTTCCTCACCACTGAGGCTTAATACCTTTTTGAAGTCTCACTCTGTTGCGTCAACACAGATTTGTATTCGTCCAGGTCAGCTGTCTGAAGTGGAGCTGACAGGAAGATAATTTCATGCACACCGATTGAAATCGTGACACATAGCCGAGTTCTTCACCAACATTTGAATAGGTGAACGTTTCGATATTAGAGTTAACTAACAGTTATTGAAGCATTAATAATCAGTGTTGAAATCTGAACTCACAATAACGCCAGCATGACTCAGCGGCACAAACTCACTGATCTGCTTTTTGACTGTAAGTCAAAGCAGCATCACACTCCTATTTTATATCACTATTATAGTGTGAGAACCATTCCTAAAAATACCAAGCTTGGAATTAATTAAATAGAATCATATGTTGTGTCCACTAAACAATTGCTCAATTACATAAATTCTGTCTGGAATAATAAACAAGTGGAAACTTCACCCAGGAGACTACGTGACCTTTCTATTTCTGAGTGTAGGGCCTGTGAATGGTTGTAGTCATTTCCTCTCTTGGCTGTTTCATAAACATTCTTCATGTTATCATCTTAACACTTTACAATTTTCTTTTGTGTACATTTAGCATGAAAACAAATTACATTATGAAGTTTGAATGACAACTCATGTGCAACACTTGATTTGTCCCTTTAGGGAGATGATCCTGCTCGGGATATATATCGACAGCAACAGGCAGGGCTATCAGTTTAAATAATAAGGCAGATAAATAAACACTCTGAGAGAAGTTAATAAAAAAACAACACTTTTCAGAGGGCACCTTCGGGTTAGTGCTACAACATTCTTTGCTTTGGCATTCTGTTACGTCTGGAGATCTGAGTGTGAACTCTCATGCTCTGGTGACTGAGCTTTCTGGTGAGTGAGAGTCCTTGTCAGTGAACTGAAGGTAAATCATAGGAATGCTACTGTTGCTTTAGCCCTTTGAAGATTCTACACAGGTCACGAAAATAATAGTTATAGAAACGGTATATGTGTGGATATTACTAAAGTACACATTGATGTACATAATAATGAAGAAAAAGGATTTGTCCACTTAAATGTATCTATTATGGATAATATGCAACTAATAGGTTTCTTTTAAAAACTATGAGGATTCAGTTCTCATCAGCAACTGCATCATCAGCCACAATGATAACGAGTTTGATCTGAGACAGGCAGCATTATACAACCATATTTGGAAAACAGGAAACTGTTTGGTTAGCGGTATGACCAAGTCTTGATCGATGCAGGTTTGACTTCCCTTTTCTTCCTATTGTGCAGCTGTGTTGCAGTTAATGCAGCATATACTTAGTATAGATTCTCCAATACATTACTTACACAGGCCTAAACACAAGTACAAGTCTGTGACACAAACAGCACCATTTTCCTTCAATAATGTAATAGCTAAACACATTTTCAAGTGTCCACATCCAGGTAAGATAATTTATTTCTAAATAACATTTAATGTTATAACATACATTGTTTGTCAGCTACAGGTTCTAGATCTCTCAGTACACTAAAATGTTAATGTATGTAGAAATTATTGTGAAAGAAATACAACAAAATTAAAATAATTTGTCTTTCCCAAACGCTTGACTTTCTTGTGAGGAGGATGCGGTTTGGTAAAGTGCACTACAGCATCACCACTAGTTGAAAAAAACAGCAACTCAAATAAACGATATACTTACATATTATGAAGAAATTTCTGTTCAGGGGAGTTCTGCAAAACCTGAAATTTGGAAAGTTAGACTCTGGACGGTCCGGCGCCGACGAGGTACTCCAACAACAAACAGTCCAAAAGACCCCCGTCAGGTTCAGAGTCTGACCATTTAAACTGCGCACTGCTGCACGTGGGCGGAGCCGCACGCGCGCGGCCCCTCCTCCCCCGCAGCATCCGCTCACCGGGCAGGAGGCTGCGCGCATGCGCAGCATGGACACCGGCAGGTTTAAGTACCTGAGGGGCCTGTGTGACAGAGGACTATAAAGTCAGATATTAATAGAAAGTAAATCACATTCTTTATCTTTGTGCTTTATTTTACTGAATTGGCACCTGCACAATAAAGCAGCCAGGTAAAGAAAGGTAAAGATAGGTAAACACATGTTACCAATAATACTAATAAAATAAAAATAAAGCTAAATATAATAGTTACTATAATAGTTACTTTGCGAATTACAAGGTTTTATATTTAAAGCATAACTTATACACTATGAATTATATTAGTTGCTCTAAAGAAATTCATAGTATTTTTGTCAAAGTTCATCATTTAAAATAATATTTTAATATATTTTGTGGCAATACATTAGGTCACATTAAGCAAGCAGGAGCTCTGTTTCCCTGCCCTGGGGGGTCTGACTAATCTCTAGAACAACCATTATGACCTTATAAGGTTCCTATGTAAGGATTTTATTTTTTCAGTCAAGTTTAGTTTAAAGTTAAGGCAACAGTTAATTAATATTTCCCCGTGTAGCCATCTTGGGTGATTTTCAACTGCAGCCTCTGCATAAAAGACATAAAATAAGCTTCATTAAATCAGGAAAAGCAATACTAATTATATAGCACAGAATACTTAAAAAATTCCAAAACATGGATAACGAATAAAACAAACGTAAGTTGAAGGACGCTTCAGATTAATTGAATGAATTATAGTCTGGTCAGTGTTGACAGAATGTTCTATATGTGACCTGCTTTCCTGTTTACAGATTTGAGATTTGAATTATGTAGTAATATTTTTCTATTATCAATATATTTGTGATAGGCACACAATGTCTATCAGCTGTTCTTTTCTGCTTCCTAAAAGCAATGAGGGGGCGGAGTCAGGCCATACATAGACCTGTTTCATAGCAGCCACATTGACATGAAATAGTAGGTAAACACAGCTGTTATAAATTATAGTAATGAAGGTTTTCAGGACAAAGTCAGGGAGCTGCTGTTGTGCATGTTAGCTCGCTGGAAACAGAACCTTATTAGATCAATGCAAATGCCTGTGCTTACCAACTATTTCATGTCAATATGGCTGCTATTAAAAAAATATATATAGGCATAAGTGAATTTGATAAGATTGCTCCAGTTCAGTAAATTTGCATTCTCATTAATATACGTATTAAATAAATACATTTTGGGTTTTTTGCTTTTATTTGATGGCATAGAGGGTGCCTGATGCAGGATTCAAACCAGGGTCGCCTGCAGTGAGGGATCCCCTACTTTTTTTTTGGTTAAACCAAAATTTGAGCTCAAATACAGCTTGCACAGTTCAAAAGCTGTGTATTGTAGTCTGACTAGATGCTGAGCAGTCAGGCAGTGTGAGACCAGAGCGGGTCGGTGCACCTGAGGCACAGGAAACCATCAAATTAAAAAAAACGATTTCAGATTAGACTAGAAATCTGAAACTAGAATCTGAATAAGCTGGTGAAAGACTGAAGTGCAGAGCCTCGTTGTCTCTTTCTGCAGGAGCTTGATGAGTGGAAGGGCTGCAGACATGCGGGTCCATTGGCCTCAGGAAGGAGGGGAATCAAAGCGCCATGTCTAGACAGAGAGAAAGTACAAACCCGCAAGATGCACAGAAAAAGGAATAAACAACAGAAACACTAGGAATAGAAGTTGACACAACTGGCACAACTGAACCCTGGCAAAGACATTTAAAGACAAACTGTTTTCTTTTTGTTTAAGGGAAAAGAGGAGTTATTAAGCCACCATGTGACATAAGCCTTGAGTTTACATTCTGTACTTTAAACTTGGGTAACATTCTAAATGCAGGACATACCATAATAGGCCCTTTCCACGCAATTTTACTCGTCAGAACCGTAAAAGCACAGATGTTACTAATAACACTAACGATGGCATCTTGACACTCAGCCAGGCTGCACAATACAAAAAGCTTGACTCGTTAATTTCATTATTTGCACCTGTGCTTTTCTTACTGTGACCTGCCAAACGTCTTACATAAAAAAGTGTGAGTTGTGATGACTTTTACTTATTGATAAAAGGTCTGAATATAAAAACATTTGCATTACCGTATATATATATAGATATGACCTCTTTATCTTTAACAACTCATTGAGAGGTTCATGTTCTCATAGATTTTGTGCTTCCCACTTGAATTAAACCTTCTGTAGAGCTCATTTGAAACTTTAGCAATTATGGAACGTTCTGTATTTTCAATTATATCATCTATTTTTTGTTTGTTTTTGTGGAGTGTTTAGGATTATACAATATACAACATATCAGGTCAAATGCTTGGTAAAAAAGTTGGCGATGTATCCACAACCAGAAAAGACCCAGTGAGATTATGCAATGAGCTCCCATTCCTCATAAGGAAAACCAGCTGTCCCCTACAGCACAGGAATCCCCTTTACTGTAACCGCTCCAAAGAGATTCCCTCCCCATACAAATGACTCATAAATCAAGTAATGATCCTTTTTTTTTTGTATGTACATCCCACACATGTGCCTTGTATCGTCACTTACATCACATTCCACTACCACAAACAGCCCTACCCCCTCTCATCTCTCTCCTCCTGCTGCATCCCTCCTGTTTCTAGCTCCTTTCCAATGGAACTTCCTATATAAGGACACTGTTCTATTGGCTTCAATAAATCAAGCTGCTGGTTGATAGCTGGGGCCTGCTCTGCGCCAGAGAGGCGAAGCACTGCACAATGTGTGTGTGTGTGTGTGTGTGTGTGTGTGTGAAACCCGATGACAGACCAAAGACCAACATGGAGGACCTCTGGCCAACATCAAGAAAGCGGGGTGGTGTTTATGAAGGAGGAAGGAGGGTTGAAGAAACCGGAGAGACGTGGAACTAGGCGAGGAGGAAGAGGAGAAAGGCGTGGATGGAAGGAGACGGGAGGAGGAGGAGGGAAAGAAAGCAAGCAGCAGATACACTGAACAGAGAAGTTTTACTGTGTGCCATATAAGGACAGTGGGGTCTGTATGGAATCTCGGCTGCTTTCTGTGTAACTCTCAAAGTCGAACACAGACGAGCACCCCGAGCCCCAGTGACTAAATATGGTCCAGCAGCAATAGCATTGTTCAAAACAACGTTGCCTCCATGGGGACAACTCGTATTATTTACCTGTATTTAGCAGTGACAGCGAGCAGCTTTATGGCGCATCGATCACCAAGGCAACAAGGGAGATATCTGCCGTTAGTCCTTGATAGAGAGATGCAACGTTGAGTTTGAGATTCTCGCTCTGATTAAACACAGACAATCTGTCAGATGGTGATTTTTACCTTGCACGACAGGAAACTCCATGCTGTCAAGGAAACGCTAATTTCTTAACTCTTTAATTTTAATGTGTGATCATCCGCCCCAAGCCGAAGGGAGGACAGATGCCTTCAAAAAAAAAAAAACATGACGTGTTCAAGTAGAAGTATGCAGGCACCTTCTGCTGACTTTGGCCAAAACGTCCACTCCTCCCCCCTAGTTGGTCTTTGACATGTAGAAGAACGTTTGACCAATTCCTTCGAGCAATTAATAAACCTATGAAATTTACACCCTGACAAGTTGGAGGGGAGGCGACGGGAGTGAGCATGGATTAATAGTCTGACGTGTGGTAAATCAAGATTAGTCAGTGACTCCAATTTTAAAGGTGTGTGTTGTACTGAAAAATCAGACACATACAAATATTTTATTTCAAAGCATGATCCTGTGTTTTGCAATATAACGACTTAAAGAATAAGACTTACATACAGTTTGTTCAATGTTTTTTCTCCACCCATATGTCCATAGATGGTCAACTATTAGACAGAAAATATGTTTATGGATATGTTTGACCCCCATGGAATGCAATTGCATTCTACTTTGAGCCCCAGGGAAAACATCAGTTCGCTCTGCTGTAGTCAAGACGGCTACATCCACTACTATTTATACAGCTGCCCCTCTTGTACACACAACTAATTTATACAGTAGACGAGCAATGCTACCTATTACGGGGCAAACTGCCAATTTAACAATCACGTGCCATTGTTCAACTTCCTCCGCTTATATAGCCATTTTCAGGAGAACACTCATATCTGGTGCCAACAAACTAGGCACTTCGGGGCCACAGCCATTAAGGGAAAAATAAGGTAAAAAGCTCTGTTGATTGGTTAATGGGTATGTTTCATCTTTACAGCGACTTGTTCCATGGGAGGCAGAACAAGTCTGTGCGCTTAGATATTCTGACCTCATTCTTTCAATGAACTAATTTGAGAGCAATGACCTCACATATCAAAGTCTCTAAAATAAAGAACGGCAGATGTAGATGTGATGGAGTAGAACGGATAAATAAACTCCGAAATGGATTACCCTACGGTGGGGAGAAAGGATGGAACTCAAGATTTCAGCGTCAGTAATCAGATGCAAAATAAATGGCCAACTAAGTGGATAATCAGTTCCAGGGAACTCCAGGGTTCTTTTTAAGTTGTGTGAGATAAGAATTTCGAGTTCCCTTAAATGGCGAGAAAGGAAGTGAGATGCAAAATGTACAGGCTCGCTGGCGTAGATGTTTGTGTCCAGTGTGACTCTGTAGTGGCGGTTCTTTATTTGACTTTCATTTTGTTATCAAAGTGTGTGCACTGCTGCACAAATAATATGCATTTAAAGTTGCATTATATGATTATCAGTGTAGAACATACATAACATCTGTTAAAAACTGTAAAAATGTGAACAAGCAATGACGAGGGGATTTTCAGCTACTTGAGTTTATGTAAGTGAGTAAAGAGAGTTTAATATCTGAACAACTCAAAGGCAAGAGTGTGAATGCATGGGAGTGCTCAGCAGAGACCCACACAATAGGTGCCAAAGTGTTGAAACAATCACAGGAAAGGAACTGGCTGTAAATTTAGACAACTTGCACTTTCAGGTGCAGGTTTTTCAGCACCATGCCACTATCCTGTGATGGAAACTGCATAAATAAAATGCATAAAAGGACACATTCACAAATGCAACTTTGCCTAGAAGCAATACACATATACATGGATTACAATCCTTTTAGTTACAGCATTATTGCATGTGGCTAAATTTCAGTGCAACCTGTTGTTTCTGTGTGGTATTTATGAGCTTTATTATCTCAACCTGAACATTGTTTTCGAGTTAAGTCTCTGCATGTTGACCAACATTCCTCGACAGTTAGACATCTTTGTATCTGGAAATACAAAGAAGAGATGTTTGTTTCCCTCTTGTGTGCTGTACTTAGATTATTATGTTTACAAGTACCATCAGGGTGTCTGCAGGTGTCAGACACATAAAGTTTAAGACTTCTTTTTAACAAAATTTAAGACAGATTTTGGGCCAAGTCATTTTTTTAAGAAAGAAGAAAGAAAGAAAGTTAATATATACATTTTCCCGTGTAAAAGAACATTTAGATTATGGTTGAATGCTACCAAAGACAGTATTAAGTTCCGGGGTAGTTTTAAAGACTTATAATCACATGGACTTTCACATATTTTATATAAATACAAAAAATTAAGCCCTCAAATTCAATATATATGATGTTTCTCAGACCCAAGGCACAAAATTAGCCCCATGTTTAGAATACAATTGACAGTATATGGATTTCCATGCACAATGTCACATACCAGAGATGAAGATGTGCTTTCAGGCCATGACAGGCAGGCAGGTCTCCAGCCTTCTCTTTGGTGATACTGCCACCATGTGGTACCCAATCAAACATCACTTCATGTGGGAGCAGAGTATAAATATAAAACCTTTATTTTCAATATCCAAATACTTCAACATTTGTAAATAAAAATAGAAAATATACAAACCTACTTTTAAAAGCCAGATATCAAAGCCTAAACATAAAAAAGGCAAACTAGGATCATTTGGCCATGTATAGAAACAATAAGGAGGCTTTCTGCTATTTTTAACAGCACAGAAAAATTCATATACTGTCTGCAGAGTGAACTCAGGTAAAAAAAACAACATATTGGGAGAGTGTTTAAGCTTTTTTCAATGGAATCTAAAAAAAAAAAGATGGTCTACTATTTCATGTGATAGTTTAGTGTCATAACATCTTTTTTTTCCCACATGTGCAGCATTGACTTCAGGCATCAGGTGCAGGTATGGTGTTGCTGGCAGCAGCAGCGGCTGGCAGAGAGGAACCCCGCAGAAACACCTTCCCTCCATTATCACCGCTGCTCACAAAGTGGGACACCAAGCCATACAGAAGAGGTCTGAAAAGAAAAATCAGTTTTTCTTAAAAAAAAAAAAATCTTTCATTTTTTCCCCAAGACATTTATCAAACAGTTATCAGAATATCAACAAACAGCCATCAGAATGAGTCACAGGACATCTGTTTTCTCTGACTATACAAACATAACTGATAAAGAGGAAAAAAACACCCAGATGTTCCCCCAGAGGAAAGTTGGCTTACTGAAAAGCTCCAGGTATTTCAAAATGAAACTATAACGGGGAGTCATAGATCTTCTGAAATTACACCCCCCCCTAAATGATTACACCTTCAGAGATAGAGAACATTTTTTGAACACCGTGCTGGATGAGACAACTATTGCTGTTATCCGTATCCTGGCTTACACACTTACACAGATTTGGAGCTCGTATCCTCTGCAACCCTGAGCTCATTCGCCAGGAACTGTCTGTCCAAGGGAACTTCTGGTTGGCCTGACTCTATAAAAACAAACAGCGTTGAGTTTAGAAGTTGTGCACAAAAGTGATTTGTTATAATTATATATATATAAGGCAAACAGCATCTAGAATAAACCAATGCTCTACAGCTTTAATGTCAGTTCACAATTGGAATTCATTTTTGTACCATTCCATTTATGTTTACACATTCATTTCCTATTAGGAGGCAGCATTTTACACTACATTTAAAATCATAGACTTTTAAAACCTGCAAAGTGGAGATAACAAGATTGTAGTTAAATAGGCTTGTGTATCTTTATACACATACATTCTTTGTATAGAAGTCAGTGATCCATGGTGACATCTCGAGTATGCCTGTTATGTGCTGTGCATTCAAACACACTATAAAAACACACTGTAAAACTGTTCCTTAAATATTTACAGTAATTGACTGGCAGCAATTACCCTGATAGTTACTGCAATTATTTTTTTTTACAGAAGAGTATTGCACCTCTGTTTATGGTATTGTGTATTTCTTCACTGTAAAATTAAATTTAAAAAAACAATAAATACTATGAATTCAGTTTTATTTACAGTATTAGGTGATTAACTGTTAAAATAAAACAAATGAATGCTGCTCTTTCAGTTGTTTTATAGTATTGGTTTATTAATACAAATGAGAATCTATTAAATACTGTGATTTTTCCCTCTCTCTCTCTCTCTCTCTCTCTATATATATATATATATATATATATATATATATATATATATATATATATATATATATATATATATATATATATATATATATATACACACACACACACAGATATTGTTAATATGGTAAATGACTATTCTAGCTGTAAATGTCTGTTTTTTAATGCAATTTATAGATAGATGACGCCCAGGTGTATTGATGATAATTGCTTTAGAAGCTAATGGATGATTAAAAAAACCCTTGTGCAACTATGTTAGCACATCATAAAACTGTTTAGCTGATTATATGGAGCATTGTTTGACAAAGCTAAAAGGTGAAAATTTATTTTAAATAAAATAAATTATTGTCACTGTCTTGACTCTATCCATCGAAAAGACAAAATAGTCCAGGGAGACCCTAAACTTTTGAAAGGTAGTGTGTGTATATATACAGCAATATACTGCAATAATCAATAAAACTACTGTGTTAACACAGTAAATAACTGCAGATTTCACAGCAAAACTTCATAGTGTGTTTCTAGAAACCTGAATATGCTCCCTGGAATACTCTAAGCCAGGATATGTGACGCATTTTAACACCTTATCCAGGTTCCAGAACATTCTCTTAGTAGAGAAATGAACAGCTGAGATGTTCAGGTAATCAAGAAGACGTTGCCCACGTGATTCAATTAACCAATCAAAGCCCTTTTACTTTGATTGATCATAATACGATGAACCCAATAGGCTTAATGATGTCAAACCAGAATGATTCAGGACCATAAATAAATTCGTGCTCATCTCACCCACCTGCTGTCAGCACCGACGCGCTGTGCCGGTACTTGTTGAACTCCAGGTACTCCCGGATCAGCTCGTTGATGAGCAGGTTTTCGTGGGACAGCGGCGGCCGCGGCTCCCGCTGCTCGTCCAGGGCGCTGAACACCTCCGCCCGGATACGGGCCTTCAGCTGACCCAGCACGCCGCGGGACTCCAGCGTCTCCCTGACGGCTGAAATGGCGCAGTGCGTTTTAATATCGGAGTAAGGAAGGTCATACGTTTTACTGACGCTAACCAACGAGCCGTTTGCTAGCATCAGTAAAGTCGTTACCCTAGTAACGGCTAACCGAACTGTTGCGGGTTTACCAGTAAATTACTATTTATTTTATATTCTTAATTATTTCAGTCAAAAGCGTCCGAGGTTGTCAGTAGACAGACAAAAAACCCTAAAATATATATAATAATTAAATTGAAGCCTTCCAACATCAAACGTAACTACGACCGGAAGTCACCAGTTAACACGGGTCACTCTTTCAACTGGAACACCGGTGCATCAGGTGGAAACATACAAAACTAATCTTATCAGGTTTCTGGGTCATTCTTATATATGCCGAATGGACATTTTTAATCAAAGATGAACATAAGAGAACGCTTAAATCACTATAAGACTCAAACCCTGTGTAAAGTAAACCCTCAGCTCACCGAGCTAGTTTAAATGTCATATTTCTGAATAAAGATCCATTCAGGCGACTAATAAAAAAAAAAACTACGTTGGCGTTAGTTAGGCAGCGTTATAGCGTGTAAAAAGCAAAAGAAACACGAATGAAAAGGAGCACTCACCACATTTCAGCTCTGTGATGGTCGCCATCGTAACAACAAATGTAAACGGACGTTCGCCAATGGGTTTGCTGCCATCTAGTGGCTCAGTGGAGCAAACATCCGCACACGTGTTTTTCAGACTTTTCCAGGCAAATAAAGTCTGACCCAGAAATAGCTAATGATTTTTCTTATATTCAGCATATTAAACTTTCCTATTTAACGTGCTAAATGTCCCTGAAACTTCAAGTGGTGGAGCATTGTCAAAAATGGCATCATTCATGCCAGATCTGCAGTTTCCAGTCTTTTTTCTTTATCTGAGAAAGACTGTAGATTTTTTTCCTGATATATATAAAAGTTTGATTTTGCTCTGTTCATACTTAGCATCACACTTTGCCATTGTTCTGCACATAAGCATGAATAAAACACATAAAGGAATTGTAGAAAGACAAATAAAATAAAAAAAGACAATAAAATCAAAATAATAAAAGCAACCTGAGTTAAACTCCAAAGAGAAAAAAAAAAGTGTTTTCAGAGATGATTAGAAAGAGTCACTAAGCCTGATGAATAAAGGCAACTCATTCCACAGGTTAGTGCCAGAAACTGAATAAGTGCGAAATATTATAACAATATTATATAACTTAATTATTGCCATATTTGCTGGGCATCCCGTCAAGGACCCATGGGGGAATGGAGAATGTGTCTTTTTGTCATATATATATGTTTAGTATGAACAGAACAAATACCAAGCCATTCCTCTACAGTTTTCTAGTATCTGATCTATGCACAATTGATTTCAATTTTAAAGTTGTTTCTGCACTTGTATTTTCAAGGTAGGTTTAATGGGCTGAAAAAAAAACTTCTTTTTTTTTTTTTTTTACAATCAAGCCTGAGTTGGAGGAAAATGTCTTACAGATTACCCATTCATTCATCTTTCTTAGGTTATTATTATTTTAGCATCATCATTCAACATTTTGTATTAATCTTTATGGAGAGAGAAATAGAGCCATTACTATAATGCCACTTAAACCTGCCCCAGTTCCTTTTTTCTGATGCAATTTAATTATGTTCATATAAATACTTAACAGATATAAACTCAGGCATTAACATAATGTAAATTCAAATATATTTTATTATCCAGCATGATATATGGTACAAGACATCAACAGTAAATTGTCCATGAAAAATTAACAAGCTTGTTATAAAAAGTATAAATATATTACAATCCTCAGAATTTTCAGGACACTTAATACATTTTGTCATATGACATAAATAAACTATAGGATTTCTCTCTTTATTGTCTAAACCAGTAAGACAATAACACTAAATGCCTCTTCTCTGAAAAGTTCATAGGGTTCTTTGAATCAAGGGTAATGGTCAACGTGGACTATTTACAGTCTGTCATGTCAGCACCAAAAGAACAATACTGATTTCCTTTTTTTCCTCTATATGTGTATGGCCTGAGTTGTGTGGTGGGGGCAGTGAGACAGTCACACAGATTTATCATGATTGTTTTGAAGAAGCATTCTCTTCATTCATTGTGGTTTTCAATAGCGGCGTCAGGTTAAATTTGACCAGCGAGCTCTCTATTGACCTTTTTATGTGTTTACTTTGACAGAAATAAACAACAGCCACGACATGGTTGGAGGATTTTAAAGGCTACGCAAACCTCTTTTCCCTTACATTTGTCAGCGTGAACCTTCTGGAGGTTAGTGTGACAGAGTATTTCCCATTCCAGTTTCTGGGACAATATGATGAAATAGATTTCAGTCAATTTATATTTTCAAAAGTGCCTCTTTTTTGTGTATACAAGGCAAAAAAAAAGTGAGTAAACATCATCGTTTAAGCCTGAGACAATATAAAAAAATATGTCATGTGCTTTATAAACACTTACAAAAACTACAAAAATAATAGCTCCCATTCAAAATGAGAATGAAAATCCTTAAGATTTGTGATCTTTTATTCCAGCCTTTGGCATAACCTTTCCCCAGAATAAAGAGACTCCACTACTCTATATACAATATTTATAGCTTGCAGACTCTCAACAATCCATTGCAGCAGTCTTCTGAATCTTCATAATCTGAGGTTAACAATGTGTTTTCCTGATTTCAAACAGCAAGTCCGTGTGTGTGTTATAAAACTACAAGTAGAGACTGTGTCAGCACCTTCTCTTGAGATCTTGAGATTCATTGACAATGCCCTCGTGGAGAGGCGTTTTGAGCTGCCAAAGAAAAAACTTGGAATGTCTGATTCAACGTGTGTCGAGGATCCACACAACTATGGTGCCACGTGTGCACGCCAAGTAACCGGGTCTATGGTAACAGGCCCCTGCAAAGACCTAGACCAGCCCAGCTTCCTGGCACATTCGGTAGAACTGTCCACGCTGTGCGATGAGGTTGGCTGGAGAGTCCATCTCGGAGATGTGTCCTCTATCCATAACAATGACTCTGTAAAACAGCAAAAAGGAGGACAAACAGAGTTTAGATTCAGTATTTCTCTGGTGTACCAAGTAAAAGATAATGCTTTGGGTTGTGGATATAATGGGACAAAGTTTCTTGATGGATTTATTTTTAGAAAACATTCCCATTTTTTACTATTATTATTATTATTGACTGGGTCATGTAGTGACATACTTAGTGTAGTCCATGATGGTGTTAAGGCGGTGAGCGATGGTCAGGACCGTGCAGTCTTCAAACTGTGTGCGGATTGTTGACTGGATGAGCGTGTCGGTCTCCAGGTCCACAGCAGCTGTCGCCTCATCCAAAACCAGGATCTTGGTTTTCCTCAGCAAGGCTCTGGCTAGACACACTAGCTGGCGTTGACCCAGACTACGCAGAAAAATGAGAAATCACATATTAGTTACGGACTGTGAGCTGCAACTCTGCAAATATCAGTAACAAACTATTAGTCACTGACTAAATCAGCAGGACAGTGGTGGTGGTGGTTTATACAAATTGCAATATTATGTCAAATTAGTGTTCTCATCTGTACCTGAGGTTTTCTCCTCCCTCTGAACATTCATGGTTGAGTTTGTCAGGCAGATTAGAGACAAATTTCTTGAGGTGAGCAAGCTCCAATGAGCTCCACACCTCTTCATCGGTGTAGGTGTCAAATGGGTCGAGATTCATTCGGAGGGAGCCGGAGAACAGCACAGGGTCCTGGGAGAGTGAACAACAGATGTTACAAATCACAAAACTGACCACATTGGCAACAGGACTCTTATAATTCAAAATGGCCTGTTGTATATTGGCCCGCGGTTGCATCTAATGCAAACAGTTTATATGAGAAAAGCCAGGGCTCAGTTTGTGTTAGTGCTGCTGTCGTACCTGAGGGATGATAGTAATGCGTGATCGAAGGTCATGGAGTCCGATGTCAGCGATGTTGACTCCATCTATAAAGATCTTTCCCTTCGCTGCTTCTAAGATCCTAAAGATCCCCAAGGCGAGGGAGGACTTCCCTGCTCCCGTCCGACCCACAATTCCAACCTGGAAAAGGTTTGTTGTAATGTCAGAATTTATGTGACAGTTCTGGGGAAACAATTTGATGATGACAAATGATTCAGAGTCAAGACTGGTCACAACAAGACTCACCCTTTCTCTTTCCTGAATGTTCAAAGTAATGCCCTTCAGAGCCAACTCAAGGCCTTTACGGTACTGCAGCCCGTAGTCCTGGAACTCTATAGTCCCTGTCTGGGGCCAGGCCTGAGGCAAGGAGCTGCCCTCTATACTCCAACTGGCCTGTTTATGAAACAGCAAAGTGAGTACAGAACATAAAACCACTCTTGTTGTATCATGTTATATTTAGCATCTTGATCAGTGATGTTATACTACAGATACAGAAATAAATAAAGCCTATTTTATCCTTTTTTCATATATAAGTGTAGTATATATTAGTATACTGACCTCTTTAACAGTTTCAGCATACTCGTTTACTCTTTCCACAGACACAATGTTGTTTTCTACATCGGTCCAAGATCTCACAATCCAGCTCAGGATTCCAGTCACCTGCCAAGCCCAGCATAATGAGGTTATGTTTTTGTCATTTGCTGATAAAGGAATTGAATGAATTCATATTTCACAATGATTCGCTCTCATTATCTCTTACCTGGAGGGAGTGTGAAACAGCTAATCCAACTATGCCTGGGCTCAGGGTGTTCTTTCCCATTACAGAGAGGATGGCAGCTGCTAACACCACACCATTACCCACGAACTCCAGATTGACCGCCAGCCACCTGTGGATGTAACATCTGCTTTAGCCAAGGGCAGTTTCCAAATGTTGAGAACTTTCCCAGTTATCCTCTATTACTTTTCTTGACTGGTCATTATGAATCATTACTTTCACCACACATTATCAACTGAGCAAATGAATTTATAAATTAGGTTCAAGCATTTTATAACCATCCCATATAATCTCACCGAGTGGCCACAAATCGGGGGAAGTAGGAGGTCTGATTGAAGTCTACCCTCTCATTTGCTTGCAGAATGAATCTGGATTGTTCCCCGAAAGCCCGGATGACACTGGCGCCCTGCACAGTCTCGTTGAAATGGGTGTAGATGGGCGAGCGGCTCACAGCCTCTAGCCTCCGCAGCTGACAGGATGTGGCAACGTAGAAGCTCTGTAACCCACAGTGGAAAAGTAAAACACTGGCCTTAATAAGTGAAACCGAAGAGGGAGCGCTCAGGGTTTCCCCCTAATTCACAGGGAATGAGTGTAACATCTATGTCAGCAGGTGGGGAACGAAATGGAAGTGAACAGCTTAATCAGCATGGTTGGTTTTGGAGCTGTGAGCCTTCCAATAACACTGTGTAATGGAACCCGGCTGTTGCTAAGCCACCTTAAATATAATGCTGTCTAAAAGAAAAAAAATCAAAGCAAGATCAAAGTCATCGGTGAGTGAAAAATGAGTGGAAATGTACCTGGACAAAGGCATAGAGGAACGCGAGTGGCAGGATGATCACAGCTGCAAAGGGCGTCGCCATCAGCACAATGATGCAGACCTCCATGAGTTTAAAGACGTAGCTCAGCATCATCTTCAGGCCGTCTGGCACCATGCAGTCGATGGCATCAATCTCTTTGGCAAAGCGGTTCAGTAGGTTGCCGCTGGGCGTGCACTCAAAGAAGGACATGGGGGAGCGCAGCACGTTGTTTAGCAGGTCCATGTGCAGGTGGCGAGATGCTATGATGCCACAGATGGAGATAGCGACAGTCGTGCCAAAGACTGCGATGCCTGAAGAGACATAGTAAAGATGTTTGATCACACCAGAGATCAATTTTCCCACCTTTTAGAAGAAAACTGCAAAAAATAGGAACATTTCATAGAGATACCTTAGTCTTTCTTAATTCTATGATTGAAACTAACCTTGTGCAAAGCCCAGAGCGCCAAAGACGGTTAGTTTCAGGTCTGTATCGATCTGAGTGCCGTTAACAACTGGGTCATCAGCCCACATGCTGAGCCAGTAGTTGTAGGCCAGTGAGGCTCCCTGCTGAAAGGCGTACAGGAAGACGATGGGAACGATGATGGCCAAGCCGATGGTCTTAAAGTACTTTTTGTACATCTCCAACTTCACCTGTTGTAAAAAGTATAAAATTGGTCAATTTGCATAATTGACAAGGCAACTGGATTTGGCTTTTCATTTGTTTTTATCATACACAGACTGTGACTGAAGCCTTATTTGAAATCTTTAGAATCTATCTTTACCCTTCCTGTGCGGGCCTTGTCAACCTCCATCAGTTTGCCCAAATCCTCGGGGGCCTGTTCCTGATCTGTTTCGGACACGGGCTCCATATTCTGCAGGTTAGTATTAGTGGTGTCACCCCTGGAGCACACAAATAGGCCAGAAGTCAGTTTTATACAAAAAATGCTCAAGCTGCATCTTAAAATGTGTAACATTTCAGCAATTTTGCAGGGGTGTTATTATATATATATATATATACCCAATGAGCTGCTCCTGTGACAAGTCTCTGGAGAATGGCATGAAATCCACCATGCTGAGACGAGCATTCGACCTCCTGGAACCAGCTATGTCAAGGAGATTTGATTTTTTATTATCATAACTTATATATGCTTGTTAGATATTCATGTTTATTTTGTGAAATAATCAGGACAGTTTTGGATGCACAGCCAGAAGTACTCCTCACCTCTCTGTATGGCACTTTCTTTTCGCTCTGTTGTGTTAGCAAAGGTGTGGATGAAGTCAGCAAAGGCGCCATGGCGGCTGAGGAGCTCCTGGTAGGAGCCACTCTCTGTGATTTCTCCATCTACCAGGACAAGGATGAGGTCAGCTTGCGGCAGGAAGCTCATCCCATGGGTCACCAGGATGCGGGTCTGTATACAGAAGCGAGCCACGTGAATCAGCAAAATTGGAGGTAAGTACAATACAACACTAAATTGTGGCTTTCTTGGAAACAAAATTGTCAGCAAAGTAGTGGTTTCTATATTATGATAAGAATATTGCTGGCCACATACTTGTAGGTGGTTTAGGTGTAAAACTGTGTTTTGAGTCTGAATTGAACAGGCTGAATCGCAGGTTTGCTTTATTACCTTGTCCCTGAGAACTCCTTTCGGTCCGATGACTTTGTCGAAGATATGTTGACCCACATGTGCGTCAACAGCCGACAGAGGATCATCCAGCAAGTATACATCCGCCTTCCTGTAGACCGCCCTGGCCAGACTCACCCTCTGCTTCTGTCCACCTGACAGGTTCAGGCCCTGCATGGACAAAAACATACAAAGATTATCAGACATAACTCACAACATGATTTAGAGACAAGACAAAATCTCAAAGAGTTTATATTAAAAATCCAACCACTTCCATACCTTCTCTCCAATTTCTGTAGCATCTCCAGCAGGTAGAATGTCGAGGTCGGGCAGCAGGGCGCAGGCCTCCAGCACGCGCTGGTACCATGTCTTCAGCTTCTCACGGCCAAATATGATGTTGTCCTGGACTGTGGCATTCTGGATCCAGGCCTGCTGGGGAACATATGCCACAGAGCCCTGTGGAGACAGATATCAACAAACAAATGGTCAGTATTTATTAAGTTAAACCCATAACTATGACTAAATCTGGCACAATGAGCAGAAGCCCAGTACCTTAACAGTGACTTGGCCGCTTCTTTTCTCTGTTTCCCCGAGCATGGCTGACAACAGTGAGGACTTTCCACTGCCCACATGTCCCACCACAGCAACAAGGGAACCCTGCGGCACACGGACACTGATCCTGTGAAAAAAGATGTTGATTGTCCTGTAAGTATCTCTTGATTTTATTACGGATTTTGTAGTTTAAAATTTTTTTAGGCTCATACCTTTTAAGGCATGGAGGGCCCTCTGCAGACCAGCTGAAGGTGCCATTTTCTATCGCCACATCCTCGCCGTCTAAATAAAAAAAAAAAAGTGAAGCCAAATGACTGTAATGAAAACTGAAGACGAGTCAGGTACTTTCAACCCAAGTGACAAACAAAACTTTCAAAACAAAATTCCCTTTTGAAGTTGCTCGTCAGAGTGCAGCCTGGGCGTAATTACAAGTGAATTTGCTTAATCATACAAATTACCGAGCTGTTGCTTTTTCACATGCTGTCTTAGGAAGTGTTGACAGATTTCAGACAGAGGGGTGCATTCTTTTGTTTAATTTCTCTATGAATCATAAGTCTGAATTCATTCTGCGATTAATGTTAACCACTAAATGCTTACATGTTATAATTATCCTGTCTACCAGTCGCCCAGGGACCCAGGAAGTGACATAGTCCATACAAGGCTGTGGTAATCCACACACATATAAACAACACAATCTTGTACTCTTGCTTATATTGATTAAGACAGCTTATGGTTTCAGGCAGTATAGGAACCTAATTGTGGAAATTGTTATAATTAAACCTGTGTATAGTAGTTTATTCATTCAAATGTAATAGTTTATATGTGGGTGGGGCTCTCACCAGAACTCAATGGAGCCTTTGAGACATTGTCCACTTTGAGTTCCTCTGAGCACAGGTACTTTCCCAGACGTTTCAGTGAAACCACAGCCTGAAACAGAGTTGGCGGTTAATTCTCTGACCTACAGACCATCCATCATATGGGAATAAGTATATATTCCTCATAAGGCACAGTATATAGAGAAAACACAGTCAGAGCAATCATGAGTATCAAGTTTTAAAAATAAAAGCCACCTACCTGCATCGTTGTGCTTATTGCAAAAGGAAGCTGACTAAGTGGCGTCTTCAAGATGTTGATCAGTGCCATCGAAACAAAAACCTTCTGTGCATCCAGGACATTCCTGTCATCGATCATCACATAGACTCCAAACATGGAGAAGGCAATCTGGGTGGAAAGAAGTGCATTAAAATTACCTCCACAGGCAGAAACCTTTGTGATGGATTAGCTTGTGTTATCCTACATTTCTCTTAGTGTCAACAAATCCTACAAAAAGACCAAATCCAACACTGAGTGAGTCCATCTGTTAATACTGTTAGCTTCTCTACCCTGTCTGTGGCTCTTATTTCTAACCCAATGTCCATGGTAATGCCTTTTTAGTTTGATCAGTGTTGTTGATTTGTTGAGTTTGGATTTTTCAGGGGATGTGTTGACAACCAAAGTAATGAGGAATATTACCAGCCTGTTCAATGCACTCACCAGGAATGAAGAGGAGTTAAATGATGCAATGGAGATGGAATAAAGGATCTGAGACTTCTTAAGGGCCTTTAGCTCCTTTTCTCTGTAGCCCAAAACCTGCTCCAGGAAGGCCTTTTCCCAGGCATAGAACTTCAATATCTTGATTCCGTTCAGGATCTCATTCATCAGTCTGATGCGGCCATCCATGAACTTCATCTGGACTTCCTGTTGTCCACACAAAGACGTTTTTTATTTTTTATTATCCTAAAAAAAACTATCCTGAGCTGAAACTGGGGCACGGTAAAAAGATAATTACCAAACCAAAGAAACCAGAACATGCATTTGTGAACAATGGTTTGTCCACTCCTATTACAGCTGCAGTAGTTTTACTAAACATCACAAAACTTGTTTCATTCTATAAGGATTGCTTGTTTCGTTTCCGTATGACAAGGAAACAACAAAGGGCCAGCAATGCGGTCGCTGCACTCAGGACCGAGTTTGATTAAATTGGTTTCCAAATTTACAGAACTGTCTGTTGTTTTTCCAAAGAAATAAAACAAGAAATTACGTCTTCCTACTGCCCACCCTATCCTGTCATTGTTTCTTGAGCAAATTATATGGGGTAAACATCAAAAGGAGAAGAGAGAATATCCCATCCTGACCAGACACCCACACTACTCTTTAGCCACTATCTCAACCCGTTGTGACACCACTGACCCAAAAAGCCAGATGTGAAAGCTACAGGAGGAAGTGGGAAGAGTTCCTGTAGCAGCTTTTACCTGCAGCTTGCTTCTTTTCTTTGCTATGATTCCATTCAGTGGGAAGATGAGAATGACTGTGGCAATTCCTGCCAGAGCAGATGGACCAAGATGCTAAAAAAACAAAAAAAAACAAGAAAGAGCAGACCAACTTAATTGCTGTCAAGGGATTTAAGTTGAAATAATGTTGTGCATAAATAGGAGACATTGTGAAAACACAACTACAAATCGACGTACCTGCCAAAGGAAGAAAAGACAAAGAGCGATTTCAATAGGAGCCAGCCAGACTGCGTTGAAATACACCACAAAGTCCATGAGCTTCTGAGTGTCTGCTGAAACCAAATTCACAATCTCGCCCACAGTGCAGGTCCTTCTGGAGGCACTGTTTATCACCAAAGACTGAATCGACAACAAAAGAGACAAAGACCTTTTAGCCCTCGCTGCGTCGTGTGTGTAAATCCTCGTAAAGATCTCAAACCATCGTTTGTCTCAGGTAAAATCTGTTAATCATACGCTGTGCACTGTTTTCCAATCTGGGAAGAAAGAAAGCTATTGTCTTTGGCCATTTAGGACAGAATCTATTGCGTCTAGAGGTAAGCGGGTACACGTCCACGGACAGAGATTCACTCACCTTCCTATAAACCAAGCCCATGACAGCTGTCTTCACCCTCATCCCCACTGTGAAGCAAGTGTACATGTACTGATGGCTGAAGAGGGACTGGAGGCAGGACAGCAGGAACATGAGGGTGGCATAGAAGTAGCCTTTCCACAACGGAGCGTCCTCGTCCCGCATGAAACCCAGAAGAAGACTGTAGATGGAGATGAGAAGATTTAATCATCTTTTGTCAACATATTGACAATTTTCTATGTAGGCTCTTCATACAAATCAAAGCAGATACATATACATATACACATAATATTCTATTATTCGACTTTCATTGTATGCCTCAGACCAGCGGCCTTGAGTGCTGCTGTGGCTGCCGGCCGACTGGTCCACACAAAGTAGCTTGTGTTGCACAACAGTGCTCAGCTTGTGGCCGGGCTGCCCTCACACTTGGCCAGCGGCTTCCTTATTGTGGTCCGCCAGCATTTCTGCCGTTTAGAGCCTCCTCTCCCTCTCGGCCTGTTGCCTTGCGGAGCCTCGCTGTCCCCCTTAATGAAGCACAGAGGGTTGTGGTCTCTACTACTCTTTCTCGCTGACAGCTCCATGACCGTAATTAGCACTTCCAGCGATCCTGTCTTGTGCATCAACAACAACATTCCTGTCTGACGAGTGGAATGGTGCGGCGTGTGTTGCGGGTCAGCCGTGACCTGACTCCACGGTTGCCAGCTTCTGTTGTTGTCTGATTGTCAATGACATAAATCATTAAAGCCCTATTTTTTACCCCGGGCAGGATTGTTCTCCATCCAGATAATTTCAGTCTGACTTGAGGTCTGGAAATATTGGCTGCAGCTTTCCTTAATACAGTGCATTCAATGCCATTTGGCTTGTGGGACTCTGAGAGGGCACTGAAAAAGTTATATTTGTCAAACTCGACAACAACAACAGCCCTTTCCAAATATAAAGACACGGTTAATCCGCAGACCTCCTTAAGAGCAATTTTAATGAGTGCTTCTTGTTATCAAAGCAGACTAGTCACAACAACATCTGTGGATTTTCTTTAAAACAGAAACCTTCCTTTTGGGGCTTTGCACACCGCAAACTAAATACCCCTGAGCTCCATCGAACTACATTGAGATCAACCTAATATCTACAGACACTGGACACTTCAGCTATTTAAAGCAGATTGCACTTATGGTAAGAGCAAATTTAGGTTCAGCCTTGTGGTCTTACCTCAGCACCTGGGGGATGGCGAACATGAAGGCGTCATGGAATATGATGCACAGAGTTCCGGTCAGGAAGTACGGACCAAAGTTGCGTGTCAACGTCCTGAGCAGGAAGAAGCCAGAGCTTTGCTCCTTCTGCAGCTTCCGGAGAAGCTGAGCTTGGTCTGGCAGTCTGCTCCCCAGCGCCGCGCCCACCGCCAAGGCCTTCTCCTGCCTGCCAAGGGGAGAGAAGCGCATACGGTTACAGACAAGACATCTGTGTCAGAGATGTCCCAACATGACGCCGGCGCCTTTCAGGTCTTTAATGTTAAACAGACTATAAAAACAAATGTTGTCATTCATGCCATCACAGATGGACTCGACTATTCCCTAAGGTCCGTAAAAAGCTCTATCCCCCTATTAGAATTAATGACAAATCTTCAAAGTAAAGCATCATGTTAACAAGCCTTTAAATTGACACCAAGCTCTTATCCTGATATTATGGTAGGTGTCCCTAAGGGACTCTTTTGTGCCAAATTTCAATTTACTGCAATCACAACTAGCTCTGCTTGAAACGCTAATTCAAACAGCACTGCGCTGCCGTTTCTCCATATTGCAATAAAATGGAATTGATTTCTTGGCTGTTATGCTATGACAATAGCAAAAGCAGAGCAGTGGATCACAGACCTGTGTTAAACTAGTAAACCATATGAGCCAAAGGAAACATAACACGTGCACATCCTGCACATGTCGGTTCCCTGTGAAAACTAATCCTCTGCTGCACAGCTACAGGATAATACAGATAGAAAGATAAATGGTGGGAGCCTCAATCTGTGGAACCATTTTCTTTATATCTTCTGTAGCTCTAGACAAAGTTGTTTGAAGTCTGAGAAAATAACCTTGATGGTTATGTTAAGTGTTATATTATCAGGGTTATCTCAGTTTGGGCTTGAATACCAACAGATAGTAGTGTCTGGATTATAAATGGTGGTATAGAGCTGGAAGTGTCAAGTTGGGTCAACCTGAATGATGCTATCGACTACATTAAAGGGAAAGTAGTGTTTTGGGGGCTTGAATACTGGATAATAAAAACCAGAATGTCTTTGGTTTTTATTATTCTTCATATAACATGTGTCTTGTGAACTCTCCTGATATTAAGTGCTACACCTAAATCACTTGATCATGAAACTACCACTACTACGTCAATCATCAGGAAGTCTCACTTTTGAATTTTGGCACATTCAGCTGTCCAGTCCTCTTGCAGCTCAGAGATGATCTTGTGTGATGTGTCTTCATCCCTCAGCGTCCACAGGTCCTCGGCTGCCAGCGGACTGCGATATCCCTTCACAACAAGCCTGAGGGGAGAGAACACACAGATGATTCATACACATGGTGGTCAACAAAACACATATTTTCAACAAGTACAAACTGTTGCTGTAGCGAGTCACCCGAAGCCTAAAAATGGAGGGACTTTGAATAACCGTCTTACCCAGTGAACCACCAGAAGAGAATCTTTGACAAGAAAGAGGCATCTTTCACAGGACAGGGATTCTGCAACAGATGAAAGAACCAGACTCAGTGTTGTTTGCAGTAAATCTGTCACTACTTAAAGGCTTTGGCAGCATCCACAGCCTCGCCGAGACAGCCAGTTGAATAGTGCACTTGTGAGGAGTGCGTTTTAAAAAGCAAAATGTGTGTAAACAGCACGATAGAGTTGTGTCCATTGTAGTGAGCCGAGGCCACGGGCTCCCACGGGATAGAATAAATAGAGCTCAGTGTTAGAGCGGGGTGAAGGGGACGGTTTGAGGTCTAGCGAAGACGGAGCGGAAATATGTCGTCACAGTGGACACAGACATACGCCGACACACAGAAGGTTTGTCTTGTGACGTATGGCGCACAAGCATCTCTCCACCCTGCCACCCCCTCACCGGGGTGTTTGCTCTCCTCATTGCCCGCACTCTTTGCTCCTGATCCCTCGCTTCCGCTCTTCCTGTGAGTAACTCTAACCAGAGCGTGGGGCAGACATGCAGAGGAGGTGGAGGGAGAAGAGGAGGACACACCACTGGGTGTGTCCACCGAGCCAAGCTGCGGCTTCTCTAGCCTCAGCGTCCTCGCTACTGGCCAAGAATTTGCGAGGGACTTTTTTTTTCTGGCTCCGCCGATTGTTTATCACCGGAGGGAAATATGACATCACGTGTCCGTCTGATTTATTGGAAAGCTCATTCTCATTCACCTGTCAGCCGTCACCTGTCTCCGTGCACTATTTTGGGCTTGACACTGTTTCGTCAGCCTCATGTTTGATGGGATAGTGAGATGTGGATTTGTATTAAGTAATGGCTGTGCTGTTGTGTGGTCACAAGATTCTAAACAGTGGTTATTATGTTAACCAACGCTGAAGCGAGTGAGTCGTGTTCATGGTATGCAGGGAGGACAACAACAAACGCACACACTCATTCACACTCTCCTCATAGGAAGCCAAAGCGGTGAAGTGAGAGTGGGAGAAGACGGAGGGAGGAGGTGAATCACATCATTTCCTCCGAAAGGGAAAGTGTCTGACAACAAAAGTTGAAAACCACAAGATAGCCACTCTGGTATTTTTTCTTTCCCAGGGTACTGGATCGGACCTATTGACAGGAGTGGGATGCATTTTCCTCTGCCTACCTTTTCCGAGACGGGTTTTCCCTCGGGAGGCTGGTCAGCAAAACAACACAGGAAGAGCTGGGCCAGTTGGATGGTGAAATAAGAGAAGAAGGCGAGGTATCGGACCATGTCTGAGGTGATGCCCTGTGGAATTTAAAAAAAAAGTTAAGAAGACTTCTAAAAGCTAAAAGAGTGACAGAGGCTTTTTGAGTTCATTTGGTTTTATCTGTTCCAGACGCGTTTTGTAAGTCAGTCTTTTATTTAATCCAGGGACAAATCTAATTGACTTTGTGGCCAAGCGCATGTCACAGAAAAATAACATTGTTCTTGCATCAAGACATATGGCTTTGCAACAGGATCAAATGTCTTGGTTGCTTCATCACTTTCAAGTATTTCTTAACAAATCTCACAGCACCCTGTGGTGCACCCTACGGTGCCATTAATCTTCACTGCGGTTTTGTGTGCAGTTTCACAACAGTCAGCATTCAATTCATAATGTTGCTTTTCCCAAGCTTACACATTGTATAGCAGAGGATGTAGTTTATAAATACGACATGATGATAGGCACAATAAAGTGTATTTTTGAAGCTTAAAGCTAAAGTGGGGTAGAAACCAAAACGTCTTTAATGTGTACAAATATAAATGAAGCAATAGTTAAAGCTGCCTTAGTCACGCTAAAAGCCCGTATCTGTAAATAGGGAGATTGTGGTTTTACAAACCAGCACCCTTTTAATCACGGGAGCAGCTGCAGTATTAACTACTCAGAGAGCTTTTTTTTTTTGGTGAAACGTAGGAGGACTCTCATGTTATTCTTGACATACAGAAACTGGCTTTTGGCAGGAGCATTGTTTACTACTGGGTCACTGCCACTGTGCCACAGCCAGTCTGTTGTGCAGCAGTATGGGTATGCATGAATGTCAGAGCCATGGTAAACAGTAAAACGATTTTCTCTGAGAAGTGCGGTGCTGTGCCCAGAAAGGAGATACCAAGGGGCCAAATGGATCCGGCCGCACAGTGAAAAACAGAGTCGAGATGGTCGGGGAGTGGGTGGGAAAAATGTAGGTCAAGTAACTAAGTATGGCCAAAGGTCCACAAACATGAACCCTGTCAACTCAAGCCTTCAGCACTGCCATGTGAATGAGACACTTTCTTCATAAATATTTAGAAAATGTGTCAGTGCCATAGGTAAATGTGACCTATGATGTGTCACTGCTTTTATACCTGGCTTGTCTATTTTAAGGGATCACTGAATGAAGACAGGAACAAAGGCACCTGTCAAATACAGTAAAAATGGTCGAAAGTTGACAAAATTACTGGTTCAGATAAATGGGAAAAGGATGGCATGAGGAATGGAAAATTGTAGAGTTAGAGAAACAGAGCTTAAAACATACAGCCAAGAAATCATGAATTAATATAGCCTATACGTTTTTGGAAGGCGGTATATTTGTCTTGGTCTTACCTCATGCATTTTTCTTGCATGAGTTCCACTTCAGTTTTAATGATGGGGCAGACGTAGCCTGAATAGTCCTGTACTGTGTCTATTGTGACTGTATGGATATTAAAGCCAAGATATGTCCTTTGGGGAAATGCATTTTGCTTTCTTGTCAAAGTATTATGTCTGTACAGTAAATATGAGGCCACCGCAAGCAGCTGGCTCAGTAAAGCTGATTTCCAGTCTTTGTGCCTAACTAAGATAAGCACACTGGCTGCAAATAGAAACTTTACATTTACTATAGAAACATGAAAGTTAGCTCTCAGCAAGAAAGTGAATGTGTGTATTTCCTAAAATATTACAATTGTTTTTGCATTATTCTTTTTGATTGACTTCCTTTATAATTTTTTTAATAATAAGGATGCAGTACTTGTTCCTTTTTTTTTTTTTTTTTTATAAATTGTAGTTGTCATCTACAGCTGCAGAAGTCAACTGTCTGCACAACTGATATGTGTAAAACCTGATGTGTAATATTGACTCCTGTGACCAATCTGAACACATGAATTTAGTCCATCAAGATGTAAATAAACAATGTGGTTAAAGGAATATATGGGTCATCACGTGTGCAGCCTGTGCGCACGTGTGCGGTTCTATGAAATAAGAGCAACTGTGTCTAAATTCCTAATGGCCGCGCATTATGTGCGGACGCATAGATTTCCATCTGGCTGTGTTTACGGCAGCGTAGGCCCATAAACACAGCACTGACGTTCCTCTGGTCTGACCCTGGGCTGCCATGTCTCACCAGCATTTATCCAAGGGCCATCATTACTCTCCCCCAAGCAGTGTGGGAATGTCACACTGAGGACGATAAAACAGAAATATGGATGTGTGCGTGTTTGTGTGCTTTTATAGAAATGCAAATGCATCTGCCCTGACGGCTGCCTGCGCATAAATAGAAACTTCACCCATTCAACAATGATTGCAGTGTCTGACACAGATCACAGGAAGAAAAGAAAGACTTAAACATACACAGGGCTTAACCAGAATTGGCAGTGTCATCCTCCAACACTTGGTTAACTTTAGGTTACCTTGGTTAAAATTGGGGGATTAAATAGAAACTCTTTGCTGACGCAGCATATATCTCAAGCTGTGCTGCTTGGAGTCTTGTGTCTAGACGATGGGAAGGAGTCGGCCTGATTAGAGATTCCTGTATGGTGTCACTGCAGGTTCACTGAGTTCATGCCTGGCAAATGCATTCACTTTTGGGCTGTGACTTGATTTTGTGACGAGGATTGTTGTTTTTTTTGCAAGCTTGTAACATTATAGGATCTTATAGGATATGGTAAACATATTAAACTATATGGTATTAATATTCCATATTAATTTGTAGGCTGAACGTACCTCATCCATGGCCAGCTGGATCTTTGCTCTGAGAGGCACCAGGGAGCAAACAACAGTCAGGACCCAGAACAGGAAGAGGAATACAGAGGAGCGACAGCCTCTTATTCTTTCCAGCTGGATGATGCATAAGGTCAGAATCTAGACGGAGACAGAAAAAAACAAACTTTAATTTAAGATTTCACATGGAAACCTCTCTGTCCCAGAGAACAGAGAGCCAAAACTCCAGTCTCTGACGCCATGATGATAAACAACCCAGAGCAAATCTTTGACAACAGAAAAAAATATATTGTAAAGCAATTACTGATTATTTGAGCTCATATTTGCATGTTGATTGGTTAGTTAGTTACAACCAACCAACCAGAGGAAAACTGCAAGCCAAACCTTTTTTATGGTAGACTGATCATTCTATCTAAGATGCTTTTAGGAAAAAACACCAATTATTTATTAAATGCATGATTTTAATACAAACAAAGAAAATAGAAGCACCATTTCCCTGTAGCTTTGCTGCCTTTGTGTCCACTGTTTTCAGCTGAGTGCAGACGGTTTAGTCTGATGCAGCCGGTGGTGGTTTTGAGAAAGAACTTGGGTTTCTGGGATTTCCCTGGCCGCAGACGCGGATGTGATCTGGCTGCCTTCCGCCTATAAAACGTGACACATGTATGGCATGCCACACGCCCTCCACACATTGCTGTTGCTTCATTTCATTTTAAATTTCCCTCAAAGAAACCTCTATACCATGAAGCTTTCGCAAATTTAGGATTGATTCTGCATTTAGACACGGCTTCCTGTCTGTCCTCGGAGAAGTCATGCATCTGCCATTGAGCCACTATAATTGGCCCCCCCTCCGAGTGGTTGGCCAAGTGAGACGTCACTTTGTCATGCCAGCTCATCGCCAAGTGCAGAGAAAGCGGTTTGGGTTTCATAATGAGCACCGCATTGGTTACTCTGGGATGAGCCACAGCACTGTCCTGTTATAAACTAGTGGTCTGCTAATTATATAAGATTTTCTCATCAACAACCTGTTATACTTGATGGGAGGTGTGTGCAGAGGGAGGGGATATCTTCTTGTGCCCCGTTGATATAAACAACATCCAGGATTGTCGTTTATGTAGTGTGTTGACAGGATGATTATTTGTTTTGTTTTGGTCTATTTTTCTCTGCAAACTTGATTTGTTTCAGGAGGGGTTTTCATGTATCCCAGCAGGAATGGGACAAGAAATCCGGGGAAAAGCTTGCCAGTCCATCGAGGAATGAATGTAGGAAGACGCTTATTCATACCCATGGGGAATTTAGATCCTCTGGTCCAATTGAATCAAATGCCATTGGGTTTATCTGTGAACAGCTGTCCAGATGCTGGAAATTAGCTTAGTGTGAACTGTGACACTGAAGCAAAACAGTACATCTGGGCATATAAAATCAAAAACGATGAGCTAAAACATGCTAAAGGCTCTGCATTTGGGTGATAATTGTCTGCAAATGTTTCATTAGGAGGGACTGTTTTCACATCAGTCAATTCATCCATTGTTAAAAGTCCCAAATCATCCAATCAGAAAAGCTTGTTAATATTAATGATACAGATACAAAACAACTTGTTCTGTTTACAGCTTAAGAGAAAAGCTTGAGAGAGGAAATGTAAAACTATATTGAGAATATTTTCGGCGCTTCATCTTATATCGAATATATCAAGTTAACAGAACAAATAAACTATATAGAAAATTACTATATTTATCAGCGCAGCTTTAATAATCAATATCAAATAACAGTACTTGAATTTAAAGGAGGTTCTTTTAATATCCTTTTCATTACAAAATTAAGATTTTAACTACATTTCTATACTGCAGCTGGATTTTTTTTCTCTAGGTGAACTCTAGAGAAAGAACTCTGTGTTCTACGAGAACATTATGTTCCAGACTGCAGGTACTCCCATTGAGGCTGCATCAGCCCCAGTCCAAACCTTAATATATATGTGAAGGGAACATAAAGCTGACCTCAGGTTACGATCTGACGGCGAGGTCCCTTCTATTATAGCCTTTCGCTGTGACTCGCCATATTGCCGTAAACCCTCAGCCCATCTGTTTGTACAAGTCAATGGGTGGAACTAAGTCCATCACTAAGCCCCAAATCAAAACCCTACCTTATAATTACATGGGAAGTGTGCCGCGCTGGGGAATGAATAGGAATATTACATCATAGTATTGCTGATTATAGTCAGTGACATGGTTGGACTTTTCATCAATAGTGACCACAAATCGTTTGTGGGTTGCCTGACTTGAGTAGAACAGTTCTCATACGTTAGTTGAGTTGAAGGGCAACACAACGAGGTGGTCAGGGCAACAAGAGCACAGTGTTCCGAGCCTGCACCCAGAGATCGGGTGGTGTGACATCTAGAAAATTATATCCTTTAATATAGATAGGGCTAGCGAGTAGATTTTCAAGATTTTCAAGATCTTACATCACTCAGTAGACGTTTGTTGTCTGCCCTGCTGCTGTGATAGATGTATCCTTAAAATAAATTACAGTTTTTGAATGTATCCCTTGATACAGGAGACGTCTCAGTGTATTTTTTACCCAAAACATGTGCTTGTATTTACTCAGGAGTCTAAAACGACCACGGGTGGGCAAGGCCGTCTGACCTATGGAGCGCGAGACTGTGCAGCACCTGTATACGTTGCAGAGAGAGGACGCTTTGTGAGTAAGGCTATATCTGGGCTCTGCACTGTTGTGCTGCATTGTAAATCTCACTCTCTTAATCACTTAATCACTCCTGCTCACCATAAACAGCATTTTATACTTGCCATGCCACCCATGTTGTGAGCTGCACCCCTCTTCTATTTGCTCCTACTCATCAGTTGAAATCTGCAGAAAATGAGTGGGATCAATGTCCTGAGAAATGTTCGGGGCCTTTATCTGTCAACGCAGGCCACAGAAAAACCTCTTCTCTGATTGCATACCAGCCCTTATCTAAATAATGTTATATAACCCACACCACGTGCCTCCGTGATCCAGGTAGGGGGCATTTAGGGTTTGCTTTAAGATGTTTAAAGAGAGCAGGGACAAACAACATTCACAGAAATTATAGCTCTCATCTGGTCTGTATAAATCTACACTAGCCTCGTGCTGATTTGGATCTAAACATTTGACTTGTTCAAGCTGTTTCTCTTCAGGCTTGGACATACAGTCTCCGTTCTACTGTTTTCGGGTATGGTTTCATTGTCACACTTGTTTAGTGAAAGCAGCAGGTTCTTATTCTAGGGTAAACTGCATGGTTGCCCCCCCCCCAACGCCCATGTTTTCTCTTTCTTTCTGCAGAGGCCTTGCAATAAAACAAGCTGCACCTTAAATACAGTTTTTGGTCAGAACAATGACGCTTACAAAAATCAAGTCAAGTCAAGTTTATAAAAATAGCTCATTTCATATGATTCTGTGTTTCAAGAAAAAAAAGGGAAAAGAAGGAGTTGGCGTCGAACCTTCCAGTTCAACAGCACACCTGTAGCCTATAGTATACTGTAGAGGCTCAGCGTTTCTATGTAATTAATTTTCCAGCAGCTACAATTGTGTGTCATCACTATGATTTGTTGCAAGCTCTTGAGTGGCCAAACGCTCACCGCCTACTTGATGACCCTGCGTGAGTCAACATTCGCAGCTTACAGGTTACAACTGTGGCTATGAATGTGATCTAAAAATACATTTCTTAATGACATTGCAGCACATAACCACCACATTTTTCATTGCAATGGCACTTTGCTCATACTGAGTCCACATCAAATAGTAATTGATGTCAGCATATAAGTACTGTGCACACTGATGAGTGATGGTCAAATACAGACACGGTAGTTACAAGTTACTGTGATATTTGCATTGCCTGCAAAAGGGTAGCGTAGCATCCCACCTCTGTGTCTGGCCAACATATGGTGCATACACTATATATTCTTTCATGTCTGCACATTGACACGTGAGCCGGCAGGAAGCAGGCTGAAATATTCCCCAAACCGCCATGTTGCCTGGAGCAATGTGGGAGGAATGTCAGATGTGTGATTTGGGCTATGAATCAGTGGTATAGCTGAATAGTTGAAGCTTTTTTCCATACACCGATTTCTGGACATTTGTGTCCAACAGTTGCATGTTCGGAACAGAATCCAACATGCAAGTTGAGTAGATCTCAGTATTTACCACAGTCATGCTGCGTATGATGGGGCTCAGTAGGAAGACCATGTGATGATGGATCTCCTCGCTCCTCTCCAGCAGGATGTAGAAGAACTCCACGAAGCCAAAGGAGGCCAGCAGGAATCCCAGCACCTGAGCAGGACAGGCGGATAACAGGACAATGTGTTCATGTTTCGGGGATATTTGAGTTCATATCGAGAGATTTCAGCCAAAGATAAAACCTGTGAAGTCTCACCATCTTGGTGGTGCAGAGGCAGGACATCTGAATGCGTCCGCGGTCATGGCAGTAGAGGTGAAGGCAGTAGAAGGGCGCCAGCAACCAGAGATAGACGCATGGGACCCACACCAGGATTGTGTTCTGGAAACACTGGGTCAGGTCCGGGTTGGCTGTGTACCACGTACGGTTCCAGTCCTGCAGTAGAGAAAATATGAGAAAGTTCAGCTCGGGTGAACGCCTCGAATTCACATATTTAGGTTAAACTGTGAGATTACATTCATCATCCGACAGACAGCACAGGTGCGACATGTCATCCGTCAAGGCAGCGGAGAGCGAAACCACAGCGAGTCAACAGATCGTGTGTGTGAGTTGGAAGAGATGTGTTTGGAAGAGTTGTTTCTCTATGAAGCTGAGTCAGCTTTTCGAGTTCTTTTTTTCTGACCACCTCTGGCTTGTTTCCCTAATTAGAGCAGGATGATGTTGACTCATTAAATCACAAGGTCAAATATTGTAATAATAATGAAAGCTTATACGCAATGAACGTCTGCGCAGACAAGGTGTTTTGGGGGAAGGCAGCCAAAGGTTTGAGATTATGTAACAGCAGCAGAACCAGGAGAGGTTGTCTGTAGTAGAAGGGGGGGGCAGCTACAGTAAGTGGCTTGTTGTTGTCTCGCTACCGTTGTTTATCACCACACAGGTCTAATGAGGGCCAGGTTGTCTGGCTGCGCTAACCCGACAGCTCACAGGAAGTGGTTTTAAAGCTTCTAGCATGGTGGCGCAGTCTGAGCACCTCAGACTCTCCGACTGGCATAAAAGAGAGAGTTGCCACAATCTGGACACTCGTTATGTAATGAGTGTCCACACACAACCCTGCCAGTGAACTGCAGCAGGTGAGACGTACGTCACACAGGCAGACTCTGCAGCACAGAGCAACAAGTTCCAGCTTGGATAGTGATTCATTCAGGTTTACAGTTTTCACAGTTTGCCATCTCTGGAGCCGTAAAAGGTCTGAATCAAACGCTGACTGTAGACTACCTGTTACAGTTCAAATCAAAGCTGGTACACATATTTGACTACACTTCTAGTCAGGGTCACAAAAGTATATTCCCACATAAGTGGTTAGAGTTATGTAATGAAAGCAGCTTTTTTGCACGTACTCTGCACGTACTCTGCACTATTGGTCTCTGTACACACTGATGCACCAAAGTCCATTTAAGTGATAAATCTCCTGAGAGTCAACGAGTGGGAGGCTGCTTTCGCAGACCCTTCTGACTCCTGCGGTCAATGCCAGGCGGATGAACAGAGCACTTTCTATGTATGAAATCCAGCGTTTCAAACACAGTCCAAGTTTTTTCGTTGCATTTTTGCTCAGTAGTTATCCCGTTTGTTGTCACCATTGGCTGAAGTGGTTACAGTAAACTAGTAGATGCTAAAAGCCTGGATCTATTTTTACCTGACAAACATAGTGATGTGAACCATAGAACATAGACCTTTACTGTTCTGCGTTATGGAATTAAATGCCGTCATGCCCCTAATGTAAATACATGGCATGGATAAACTAAAGACACCCTAGTGTAATTTTAGGGCAAATCTGACAGTGTTCCTGAGACTTTGTCTTGTTTGTCAAATTACAGGAGGGCTTAATTTATAGAGAAACGAAATTCAACACAATGCTAGCCCCTAAATTGCCTCCTTTCAAATACATCCATCCTAAAACGCCTGTAGGCTTTCTTTGGCTGAGCTAAGATAATGCATGTTCAGTTTGAAACTCCATCACGACCTCAGGGCTGTGACCAATGTGTCAGCAATGAGGCAATTTCAAAAATATGTGAAAGGTTGATTACCACAGTTAATGACTGAAGGTAGTTTGCAGCCAACATGAGACAAAAACATCTGTTAAAACATCCTCGGAGCTCTGTGATGGATGTGCTCCAGATAGGAATAACGTAGCTGCACTTTGAGCTTTTGCTGCAAAAAGTGCTGGACAAGATGACACATGTGTTACTTCTACTTCGCCGACAAGGTTTGCTGGCTGTTGTTCATTTTGCGGGGAGCTAATACTGCAAAAAGAGCTGAAGGAGAAGCAGAGAGACCGAAAGGACGAGTGGGATCAGAGGCTAGTATGGACCAAGCGCATTCAGAAATTTAAGCATGCCAGCTGGATTTCAGCCATTCTCCCATTTTCGAGCCGAGATACAGAATGTGGAGGTTTGCTAATATACAAGACGAAAGCCTTCCCAACAACAGCAGCTCGCTCAGTGTGACGTATCTCCAGCTCTCAGCATCTCATCCGGCCGAATCACAGCGGAGCGGAGTTGACTGTGAATGCAACTCTGACAGGCTTCAAAACAAAGTCCCCGCATTCCTGTCTGCCTGGCTTTCGATTCAATTTCTAGAGCTCTCGCATTCATGCAGGCTGCAAACTGAGAAGGTCAGTTTATGCTATGGTGTTTTCCCCACTGTGCTGCTCAGTGCAACATTAGGTAGCTACAAGACCCCCCTCTTCCCCCTTCACTATGCACAAAAACACATGCTATTTATTATTTAGTCAAAATCTGGGTCTGCGCTGCAAAAAAGGTGTTTTACCACAGTCTATGTGTAAAAAACTGTTGTTGTGTTGTTCACCAACATACTTGATAATGGATTCAATGTCCTAGATAAAACAGTTGATGAACTGCAATAAGCAAAATATACACACATGCATACAGATGTCCATAAACAACAATGAATGCACATCATTCACTTCAGAAAGACAAAAACGTGATTATTTAGTAACTCAGCGACATGATTTGTTGTTCTAGCAACATATGGAAAAAAAACACCAGATTTACAAATCTTTACATATGAACATCAGAAAATGACAGTTCAGAGTCAGTGATCACATGTGTAACTTACCCACAGAGGGTCCAGGCCACTGAGTCTGCAAAAGGCATCCATCCACTCGCTTGCTCCTTCCTCCCTGATGCTCCACTTGTTGGGCTCAGCAGCAAAAGTGAGTTTTACTGTTATGTGTGAATGTGGATCAAAAAAGTGCAGCGTGCGTCCTATTACACTTCTCTCCTCTCTAGTTGGTTTCTTGGGTTCTAGCCTGGTGTGTCTGGGTGGCACGCTCTGTGTTTATTAGTGTTTAAGTATCTCTGTGCGACTTTCCCTGGCCGTTAATAAAACATCTTCTATCAATGAAATTCTGTTTTCTGTCTGTCTTGCTGTTTGAACTGCTGCTGCCTTGAGTTCCTGTGTCTTTCTGAGTCTCTCTCTCCGTCTGCCTGCTGTTTATGAGTGTGTCTCCTTGTTGGGTGGGTGGAAATATTTCTCTCTCTCTCTCCCTCTCTCCCTCTCTCTTTTTCTCTCTCTCACTCACACCCCTCTCTTCTCTCCCACATCTGCTGGATTTCAACCAAAGCACCACAGCTACTCCCCTCAATGGGATGACAGTCTCACACCCAGACACACTCCTCCCACTCTCACTCGCTGCCCCTCACCTCCTTTCTTTCTATGGTCCTCGTCTCACCCCCTCACCCCCTCACCCCCCCCACAGCCGCCCCCTCCTCTCCCTCACATCCCAAATCACCAGTCCAGACCTGACCACACAGTGTCTGTCTGTGCAAACTGAGATTAGCGGCGCTCAGATAATTGCTGCGATTTTTCGAGATCTTCCACTAAACTCAAATCCATGATATTAGGAACCCAAGTCCCTGTTTGTTGTGTGACATCTTTTCACGTGTATCATCAGATGTGGTGTGAAGCTTAACTAACTTACTCGCCAGTATGTGTGGAAACCCCTTTGCAAGTGGACACGCCGGATTAAATTGTTTTTCAGTGCATGCACGTGTATGTATTGATTTGATTATTTGCTGTTGAAAATGTAAAGTCACCTTAATGGTGTCAAGCATCACATGAATTTCCTAGCATGGCTATAAAGAACTTTGCTGAAATGGGAAGAAAATAGTGTATTTTGGTTAATTAGTCATCTGTGACGGAAAGAGACTTGCACCGTAAGTGGAAAATATGAAGTAATCACGCGGGAAATGACACGACGAATTAGAGAAGGGTTAAGTTTAAAACTGGCGATTTTGTCAGTGAAAGAACACGGAGGGCAAGAAGAGGGACTCGGTTAATAATAACAGTAACAGAAAGTTATCGGTGCTATTTATCTGTTGAAAAACGTGCCTGCAAATATATGGGAAAGTCGGACATGATGCCTCTAATTATTAAATGAAAAATACAGCTAAATTAGATGCCAGATGTAATAATCTATCCCCTGATTTCACAAAAAACTAGCGTATTCAAAGCTCTTTGTAGTCTGCTGAGATGCATCATCGAATGGCGTGATGGTCACTCTGGGGAAAACTTCAGCGCAGCAGCTGTGCAGGAAAGTATGACACCGTCTTGACTGGGACTAGCACCACCGCCGCCATGATCCCCACCACAGAGAAGAAACATGGAACGTTTGGCAGAGAGGCAGACCACCACCAGGTCCAATGTCTCGCCATGTGCAAATATGAGATTATTATTCTTATAAAAATGAGTCATTACTTTATGTTTCTCTTACCCGGCCCAGCGAATGCTTCTATCCAGCGCAGATCCCCCTGCTGCAAAATAATAGGAACTATGTAACATGACACACGTGAATTTAACAAAAAAAAAGAAAAGATTGAAGCTGTTGTTTTACAGTTCAGCTGAAGGTGGCATAAAGACTATAATTGTGGTTAAACATATTGGTTATAGAAATAAATATTTTTGAGGTGACGTGCAGTAAGGTGTGCTTTGTTTATGAGGTGTGGTCAGAAGGTCACACCAGTTCAAGATGACAGTCAGTTGTCCCAAAAGTTTACATCGCTGGTTTCAGCGTCCACCAGTGGAGGATTAAGAGTAAATAAATTAGCGTAAGGAAGCCTAATGCAGCTGTCAGACAGATCCAAACAAAAAGGACATCCAGGGTCTAAACTGACTGTTGTGTTATGTCTCATTTCCACAGGCTGAGTGTTGCTGCTACCGGTAAATGGTCCGAAACACCTCAGGCAGTGTACCACAACCAGTGGGGTGGGCAGTGTGTGTGAGTGAGTGTGTGTGTGTGTGTGACTGTAACACAGGCTCCAGTGTTTACAGTCCACCTTTTGTCCTAAATAACACTGGGAGGCACGTGTTTCGCCTTTCTGTTTAAACTCACATAACTGAGAGGCTCGAATCTCTGTGGCCGAGCGTGTTTGTGTTTTCTAATCAACGCGGGACAGATGACAACATCTGGAGCTTTGGCTGTGAGAGGACGTTTTTTAGGGGGCGTGCGAGAACTATCCTGAAAAAAAACGGGGGCCCTGCACTAGACAGTGTTGTCTCCCGACTGCTCAGTGCTGGTAAATCTTGTTAGTAAAAGTGCATAATACGTTTGTAGGCTTCTCTCCGATCAAAGAAGAGCCAGTTGAATATCTCTCTCCTGGTGTGTCTAAACTTCATTGCAGCCGTCTAATCCAAAGCAACACCAAGGTGATTGGTCCCAGACAGGAGCTCGAGGCCAGCGGTGTTGCAATTCACGGAGAGTAAGTAACACGAAAATAGATCCGTGCGATGAAGAGGAAGAGCTGTGCAACCTGCTGGTACGGGACCAAGAAGGCCAACATATATAAAAACATACACGCCGGTGTCTGGCCTGTAAACACGACACAAATGAGGCCCGTGTCAGCCAACGGCTAGACGGCAGCCTGTTTACACCGACATGGGGCGAGAGAGAAAGCGCCCGGCGTGCACCCAATGGGAGGCTGACGCTGGAGCTGGGCTACTTGTGGTCATGGCGTGTAGTAGTAGTAATGTGGACCTGGCAGGCGGTGGATGCAGAGGGTGGCTGTGGGGGTGGCAGAGCCCCAGCCAACCCGTGGCGGAGCAGTGGTTAACCAGTCTAGGTCACCTACACTTCCTCTGGCCTCTCTCCCCGGGAGGAAAAACAGTCTAGTCAAAATAATGGTGTCATTTTGGCTTCTTACATTTGAGTTAGGGGGAGACGGATTTAGCAACAGCAAAGCGAAGGGAGGGGCCAACAACAGATTAAGAAACAAGCGGACAAAATATCTCCCCTGTGTTTTTTTTTCTCTCTGTCTTTACTCTTAAATAAGCTGGCCCTAAATGAGTGGCGCAGCTCCACAGCAGCCTGTAAATTCTGATGTGTCAGCCCACGCAGCGGGGCAATTATACCCGCAGTGCCATCTTAATCTGTCCTCGCTGCCGTGCTCTTAAAACCGAGCTCCGACTCTTGACACTTCCTGTCTTTCTGCGGCGGCGCTGTGCTGCGAGATGAGGAGGGATTGTTGTTGCTCTCCGGGCCTTGCAGACTCCAGACTTGTCTCGCATGCCTCTGCGAGTGATATGAGGCGACAGGTATTTGCCACCCTGCTGCCCTGGCACCTGTTGAGGGCCCCGCTCAATCACAGGCCCAGAAGTCACACGCTCGAGGACATCAAACACTGTCAAAGGATGAGCTGGACATTCCGGGACACGCTTGTTCACTTTTACAGCAAAGGTTACAGGAGGAGAGCGGTAACACTCGTATTGTTCAGATTAATTTAAGCCTATAGCCAATATATAAAGAAAAGATCCATGGGCAAAGGAATCTGAAAAACTTCCCATCTAAAGCTCACACCACTACATCAATTATTTGGTCTGCACCAGGCAATACATTTTTTCCATCCAAACAAGGGGATGCTAATTATTTCATAGCATATCTTGTGGAACAATATTCGTTCCATATGAACCCATTCATTAAAATAGCATGTCTCCTCTGCCTGAAATGATGCTCTATGCGCAACTTCAGTGCATTTGGAATTTTGTATTTTGCCAAAGATTTGCCAATATATAGGATATGATAAACCAAGATAAAACCGAGTAGCAATGTGTGACCTTGTCACTTCACAGTGAGTCAAAATTGGTCCTTATTAAGATATATTATTTGTTATATTCACCGGAAGATAAACGTTCTCAGGAGTGAAGAGGACCCCTTTGGAGTCTATATGCGAATTAGTAAAGATTTTCTTGTCTGATACCAACCAAAAATCATAGTTGCGCGAAAACGACTGTGACTTTAACACCAACGAAGCTAATCTATATATATATATGCGTAGATTCACAGGGGTTGGTATTAGTTTAACTGCTTTAATAGTTACATAAAAGGTATAATGTTTAATTAGTGAGCTTGAAAAGTGATGATGGGCAGAATTTGTAGCCTTGGAACAGAGCCAGCTGTTTTCAGTCTGCTGGCTATACAGTGGCTAAATGGTAGTGGCCGTACAAAAATGAGAGTGGTATTTTGTGACTCTCGACGGGAAAGCAAATGATAGTATTTCCCCGAATTGTCAGACTATCGCTTTTAACACCCCACAGAGGGCCGTGTATTTAGGCCTCGCCAGAAACAGCCTTCACGATGCTTTTTTCCGGCACAAGACGAAATTTCGTCTGGATTCTTGTTGTCATGCATGACATTAGGAAACTCATCAGTTGCGAAACCAATTTAGAATTAGCGCCGTAATTGCCGGCCTATACAGACTCCTTTTTTTAGCGTCTCTAATCTCGGACTGACATCTCAAACCCACACACAGTAAAGATGCTCTTTTTCTCCTCAGACGGCGGATGGCTTGCCATCACTTTTCCCGAAAGCCCTCAAACCAGAAGGTGTCTGAATGAGACTGAGCTGTGATTACACTTCAGAGGAAAACCACATGGGACGACAGCCAGCCAGAGGGGGAGAGGTAGAGGCAGATTCTGTCTTATATAAGCTAAACAAATACAGTAAATGCCAATAATATTTAGCATTTACTGCTTTAATGCATATATATTCTGAGTCTAATGGCTGCTTGAAACCTTCTCTGGAACTGTTTTTCAATTCCTCTTGAGCATCATCATAGATTCTTGGACTGACAGCCCTGTTTGCAGTAAAGTCAGCCGAGTGTCACCTATTTTTTTTTTTTATGTCCGTGGTTTAAAATGTTACGTGAATATTCAATTCACACAGGTGTGAAACAAAAATAACTATTAACTTGTTTGGTAATAACACTAACGCCTCGAATCGAATCAAAACAGACGTCGCACCAAAGCTAACAAAACGGAAGCCACATGCGCGACCTTGTGTTGCTGTGTCAGCCGGCGGTGAGTTTTGGGTCGGTTCTGACCTGGCTGTGCCTCACAGCTGACCCAGCCACAGTCCAGCCGGGTTTAGACAACCTTTAAACAAAGTGGAGACGCCGGCTGTGTGCCAGGAGGCGACAGGAGGACACAGAAAGGCTGCACTCCGAAAGACTCACACACAAACTCTTACTCTTACTCCATTTCAGATACTGTTTTTGTCTAATTTAAAAAAAATTAGTCGCTAATCCGACCTTCCACAGCCAGAAACATCGATCTGTGTCCGCGCAGCATCTGAAGAGGCTCAGTTTAACCACCTCTGCATAAACATCGCTCAATTACTTTAACAACGCTTAATAGGATACTGTGGTTTCTCCAAACTCAAAACAGATTTCTTCTACCCAGAAATAGCAGCGAGTGGAAATCCACGGGACGGTCCCGCGTCACTTGTTGCCCAATAACGTGGGAGGTTAAAGGGGGGTGGGGGGGGGGGGTGTTGGCTCCCTCTTAATGGAGCACGGCGCTCGACTCCCACTCGCTCCGGCTTCTCGTGACGTACCGAGGCACCGGATCATCACGAGTCACCACGCCGGAGCGGTAAGACGAGCGTCCACAAAAACAATCCCTCGCCTTTTCGCTCGTAGATCGTCGACCGAGCACCTCTAAAAATAACCCCGGAGAACAACTGAGGGGGAGGCCGGGATTGTGGTTGTGGCATTTATTAGAATCATCCACTCCCTTGTGCGCCGTAAAGAGAAAGAAAATATAATAACATTGTCCTTTTTTCAGACTGGAAAACAAATGGGTCGAGCACGATGTGGTAAACCAGTGGAGTGATGAGCAGCTGATTTTCTCCCACTGGCCTTTGTGTGTTGTTGCACTTTAAACTTTCTGTGTACTAGATACTGCAGAATTCGGCCACGGTCTGCATTCCAGGCTGTGTTTCGCTTCTCGTTTCATGTCTTCCTGAAATGCTGCCAGTCCTTTGAGTCTTGACTCTTTCACAATAACAGTAGGGAAGACACCGGACGCGGCAGCAGCAAAGTGAGGGAAATGAACCTGAAATATAACAATCGACTGTATTTTTAGGTTTTAATGAGGATTAAAAACTCCCCCTGAAATCCAACCAAATTAGTTAACATCATGCTTCGAGGATTAGCTTTTATTTCCATGGATTCCTTCCATCCATGATTATTTTCCTTCATTTAAATTCAGCCACCAAAAGCACTGGAAAAATGAGCAACATGCACATGTAAAGCATGTTTCTGCCCACGTAGCAGACAGTAGCATGCATCACTCAGCGTCCAAGTTTGTACTACATGTACTTATACACTATAATAACCCACAGTTTGCACTCTGTCAATAGTACAAAAATGACTTCCGGAAAAGCCATATGGGAGTGAAAAGAGAGCCACATCCTGTGGCTAACAGGAAATTCACTTTAATGACATGGTTTTATAAATGAAGGGCTGCTTTGCTTCACCATCACAGGAGGCCAGAAACACTTATTATATAGAACAACTTTGTCGTTAGTCTGATGTGTTTCACCTTTCATCAAACTAATGATCCAACTGCGAGTGTTGGTGGAGTTTTGCTCCGGTCAGACCTTCTCCAGGAGGGGAAGTTGTACCAGAAACTCCTTCTATGCTGAAAAGTTTCTCTAAATTTATCCGCCTCTGTGAAACCTGTGATGACGCTTTCCAGAGCTGCTGTTTTCCCCTTTTCGCTAGACATGCGCTCTAAACTTTTTATTCACTAATTTACACAATTGCCCTTCAAACACACAACCTTCCTTGCAGAATCTGCGCACTACGCACGTCTTTTTATAATCTAGCCGATCTGCCCGGGCTTGCCACTGAGGTAAATGTAATTCCTGTTGACTAGGCTGTACTTTAGACTCATTTTTCCAAGTTTGTTTACATGCTCCATTTAAAGAGCCTTGTGTCGGGTGGCCATGAAATGTGTTTCCCCTATCGGTTTCCCATCTGAAACGGTAGTTATTATCTGACTGGTTCACGCAGAAGTCCTGACGAGGACAGCCCCGAACACGCACACGTTTTTTCATCCATCCATCCATCCATTTTCTATCCCGCTTATTCCCTTTCGGGGTCGCAGGGGTCTGCTGGAGCCTATCCCAGCGCATTTTATGGCGAGAGGCAGGGGGATACACCCCAGATGGTCGCCAGCCAATCGTGGGGCACACACACCATTCACACACCATTCACACACACACTCACACCTATGGGCAATTTAGATTTGCCAATTAACCTGAGCATGTTTTGTATTGTGGGAGGAAACCGGAGTACCCGGTGAAAACCCACGCAGACACGGGGAGAACATGCAAACTCCACACAGAAAGGTCCCAGACCCAGGCCCCAAGGCGGTCTTGAACCTGCGACACGTTTTTTCATTTTCCCCTAAAATAAGGAGCATCATCTAACCCTTTTGGTGTAATGAAAAATATCACTGCACTGGAGGATATAGTGCCAGACAGACAAGGGCCATTTAACTTGTACCAGACGAGGCTAAATACACTCACCAGTGTCCATGAAAAGGCGGTTTAGAGTTTGATTTAACTACTCTCTACTGTGCACTAGATATACTTTTTTTTTGAGTGTAAACAATTCAATAGTCCGAGATAAATCACTTTCCTCTGGTTTTAATCGTGGACAGCCATCTATAAAAAATGGTCAGCTCGGCTTTTTAGGAGACTTGGTGAATTTAAAACCAAAAATGAAGCAGGTTTTTTTTTTTTTTTTTGGTGTAGTTTTATAGAGCCATCTCGCTTCTTTTCCAGAGCAGGATACCATGGGGTGAATTCAATTTCTTTCTCAACTCAGTTTAGTAACAAATTTGTAGAATAATGAATATTGCCGCTGTAGTAAACAGCAACTGGGGAACACAGTGTAGCTAAATCATTTTTATTGCAGTGAATATTTGGGAATATCAATAAAAGCATAAACGTACGGTGACATAATATGACAGATGGTCACTTAACTGGAAAGTCCACACACAAGGCAACACTTCCCTGTAGCATGATCTTGCATTTTTTTACTTTGCAGTAAAAAAACCCTAAAACTGAAAACAAGTTAGCCATGACTAACACATCACCTCTGAGATTTCTTTCGCGCTCAGTCATGAGTAACTGTGGAGCTATAGGTGCAAAACAGATAAAGGAGGATAAAGGTGTGATGCCCTTCTAGTGTGTTAATCCACTGTCCCTTGTGTAAGTTGTTTCTCTCTCTCTCTCGCAGCTGAGAGCGCGATTTTGAAATCGTAGGAATCATAGAAAAGTGACGAATGGAACATTTACCCTCACTCATGTCTGAGGGTTTTCCCACGGCGGTGAACAACAACTCCTACGGGGCCCTGCCCTTTCCTGGTGGCCGGTAAGCGTCAACAAAAGCATTTGTCTCTGTTTTTCTCTCTAAATCTTTGTGACTTCAAGGGACAATCGGCTCAATGTGGTTGTGCATTTTCAGTTCCCGACATACACGTGCACTTGGTGCCCTAATTGTTAAAAATACGCACCCTAAAGTGCCCTTTTAAATGTCTAAACATGCACTAAAGTGCCTTCTTGGGTGCTGAAAACACACATACTCCAGATTCCACTGGGACCATGAAATGCTATGAAACATTACTGCTGCAATTACTTTTATGTTGGACCCTTTTTTTGCGCTATATATTTTGAGCCAAAACTGCAGACATTGTGTTAAAATGCAACAGATCCCAGGAAAAGTCTTTCACTTATAGGAAAGGCCCCCCGCGGCCTGCATCCATGTGTCTGTCTGTTGGTCCACAATTCTCTACACAATTCTGGTCACCAGGCCTCACTACAAACCACCCTGAGTAGCCCAGTTAGACTAAGTTAAGTTATAAAACATGCAATTCATATATAAAACGTATATAAAAAAGTATGGTTATTAGAATGAAGTATATAAGTTATCCCATATTTAGTTTTTTTTTACATTATTTAACAATGTTTATTCTTTGAACCGCATACCATGGTTGTGTAGGTGTGCATGAGGGGTTATGTATGAGTGAGTTGTGTTCCAGGATGACAACATTTATGATGGAGATGTTGCAGAGATGAAGATGCAGCCTTTCTCTGGCCTACGCTCACTTGGACCAATGGACGGATGATTATTGTTCTTATCTCAAGGCTGAAGTTCATTGTTCAGGTCTAGGTCGTTTAATCCTAACAATGGTAGCAACATGTAGTTATAACACTACTTAAACAGGATATTCAGTTAAAAGGGAAGAATAGTGTGATAAGGAATAACTAACCAACATTATGGTTTTGATTCATTATTAGATATTTGATGTTAATTTTACTAGATGTCAATACACGTTTGATTATTTTCATTCAAAATGTAATGAATCTATTCCAATCTATCTATAATTCACGTCAAGTTCATTTGCAACTATTTGCGGTGCTGCTGTGAAAACAGTTGACTAATATCTTCTGCTGCTTTGCAGGGAATTTCTTTAAAACCTGGAAAAAATAATTAGGTGATTCAATTTTAACAGAAAGCCATAGTGACAAATTGGTGGGTCTTTCGTGGGTTTACCACGAAAGATACGATCACGTTGCTCCATGAGAAATATAATGTAATGTAATGGGGGAAAAATCCAGCGCCTGTGGAGAAGTTTGAGTATTCCTGAAGGGCTCCTCCTGCGTCTTGTTCCCCAACATCATACAGAAAACAGATTTAGCTGCCATAACAATTTAAAATGTCAGCGCTGTTTTCACTGTAGGGCTTTACGTAAATGTGTGGGGGAAATTCCCTCCTATACGCACAGCTGATTCCGCAAAGTGTCTAGTTGAAGCTAGTGGGGAACTTGAAGCAACATATTACCCAGGACCCAAAAAAAACAAAAAAAAACAAAACAAGAGTGAGGTTGGTTTTTTGTATAAAGCGTCTAACAAAATAATCATCTCTTATATCTAAAGGGGCATATTGTCGAAAAACCATATTACGTGTGTAAACACAGACACTGACGCATGTCGCTGTCATATATTCTACATCTGCTTAAGTAACAAATTTGGCTTAAAATCATACTCGTCACACACACACACACACACACTCACACTCACACACGCTTCGGGCCCACCACACCAGTCAGGGACCAAGTGAGACAAGACCTATCATGTCTCCTCTCAGTGCGAGCAGACGTTGTTGACTCACTGTAGTCTAGAGGCGCTTCGCCTGCTTCCCACCACAGCTATGCACCGTCTGACCAGAGCCTCGGAGCAAGGGTGTGCAGACTCACACACGTCCATGGATGCATGCAAACATTACACAAACACAACCAGACACTCATATGTACAGGTGACAAAGACACACGCAGAAGCCGCCGCTGGTTTCTGCTGTTTTCTCCAGCACTGCGGTTTGCTCTTTAAACATCACTCACAGCGAGCACAAGAGCAAGAAAACGTGACAGAAGCACCAACAGCTTACTCTTTGCTTTGTTTTTCTTTTTCTTGTGTGTGTCTTCATCTGCAATACTGACTTTCACGTCTAACTTGCTTCTCAGCTCGAATATCCGTTATAATCTGTGAGCGTTTGCTCTCCGGGGGATAGGCAGTACACCTGTTAGGCAATTCTGTAAAGCCTCACTGGAAACCATTTGTGTTAAAAAGATTTGCTTTTTCTCTCCACAAATCCTCCAAGCAGACACACTCCCACATGAAGCCCACAAAAGGCCCCAAAGACATCATCACAGTGAACCAAGTCTTGGACGTATCAGCTGACTCCTCAATATTCACGGTTGGATTAATCTGTCAGAGCACTAATTTGCAGTTAGACCCCCAACGGCTCATTTTTGCCTTGTGTACATACTTAATCTTTAACCACCCTGTTGCTATTACTGCTATCCTATTACTTACAGTTCACTCGGAAGGTCAACTTTTTAATGAGGGCAACACTGTTGTCAGCTGCTTCCATCACATCTAAAACTAACGTCATTTTTGAGAACATAGTACATACTTATATCTCCTGCTGCATTGACTGATTTGACCGACGTGCAGCTCATTCAAAAGACTTTTAAGCACAGCCTGAACCAGCTCATCTCACCTTTTATTCTATCACCAAACCCCTCAGATCTGCTGAGCAATCACACGATTCATCATTTGGATGTTTGTCCCACACTGTTAGATCATCTCGCATTAGGACCCATCTCTTTTCCTCAGTTTTTTAATTGCCAACCTAAACACATGAATTGTCACACTGTTCTTACTATTTTGTTGCTACTAATTACTCTATAGTGATTGTTTGCTCTCTATGCAATGCTGGTGCATTTTGTTTTAATTTATTTTATTACAAAATGTTACAAACTCACCACTAAGTCACATTTTAAAGCCCACTGTATAAAATACTCAATCATTATATTGCGTTCACTTCATTAGACGTTCAGATACCCAGAAATAAGCTATTACTTCTGCTGGTTAAGCTGCCTGCCAGTTCTATGTGTGTTTATTTGTCATAATTTGCTGAAAAGCGCCATGTGAGCACATTACAAACCAAAATAATTAAGACCCTTAAATGACATTGCGACACAGGGCCCCATTTATAGGACATGGCCACAAAAGCAGGATCTATCTTTGTCCGTTTGTTGTGCAAATTTGCTTAAAAAAAAGAAACGTGCAATTCATCGAATTACCAAAAACCAATTGGCACGCAGTGACTTCAGGGTGTTTGTGATATCTGGGTCCCTGAGGCTTTCGCTTGCTGGTGTTAATCCAGCCTGGCTCACACACTGAGGACAAAAAACGCATACATGCACACGTACAGATATGCAGGCACACATGCATAGCCACCCACAGTCAGCCAGACAGATAGGGAAATATATAACCGGCGTCTCACCACAAACACACAAACACACACATACAGACAAAACCGACACACCCCGCCATTCACAGCCCTGGCCCTGTTTACTCATGACCATCACAGCTCTGCAGCAGTCAACCCCATCATTCCACAGATTCCTGTGTCCCAGCACTTTTTTATTTGCTTTGCAGCAGACGCATGTTTTTTTTGTTTGTTTGTTTTTTCTAATTCTTGTGTTTGTTGGATCAGCTTCTAGAAGGCTGCAATCCTACAGGTGTTTTTAAATAATTTAAGGCAATGATGGTGACAGATTATGCAAAAGTTCCAAGCAAATGCATCAAATATTGTAAACCTGATATATTATCCTACTTTTCTCTCCCTGTATAAAATGTGCATCCTATACTTTTAATTTACCTTTCTGGATATTAGTATAGTGCATTGTATATTTGCTCATAGCACATCTGTATATTGTATAACTGCTAATTTACACTTACTGTGTAGATGTTCACCACTTGTTATAATTGTCTATAGCACATGTATATTTGTATATATTACTGCTAAATCAAACCATCTTTACTGCATTTACATGCAGTCCATGTTGCATATACTGCATATTCTGATCTGTGCACTTTTCATTAGATGCTAAACTGCATTATTAACCTGTATTTACACATGTAATAGCAACGAAGTTTAATCTAATCTAATATAGTTTAATATCATTTAGGGATTTGAAGATTTCTTCATATTTGGTTTCTTCCAATTTTAAAAGATGACATCTAATTGATCTGCATGTTGTCTTTTTTTTGAAAATCATTCAATACCCCAAACCTGGACCGCCAGTGTTGACAGGGAAAAACTTGACTCAGGCAACTTTTACCTGTGCAACACTGCCATCTGTGGACCACCAATAATATCTCTGAATATGAAAACAAAAAAATCACTTTCCAACCATTTTCTGTGCTCCATTGTCTTGTTGTTGTCAGGTTTGGTGTTGCACAACAGGCCTATAAGATCCATGCATGATTTGCATGACGCAGAGAAGAAGAGAGTGTCTGGCCAAAAGGTAATTTACTGTATTTACTCTTTGCGCCTAACCACCTGGTTTCCCTCCCACACAGACCAAAGATATGTAAGCCAGGTGAACTATGTGAACTCTGCATTGGCCCAAAAGTAGGACTTGTTTGTGTTCATATTTTCTCCCTGAGGCAGACCGGTGACCTGTGCAGGCAGCTGAGATAAACTGCAGCTGCCCGTGACCCTGCGTAAGCACCTATGAACACTGGTGATTGTAAATGTACTGTAGCTTCTACTGGGTTCACCTGATTGATACAATCTCTATTAGAATTAAACACTGAAAATAATATTTTATAATCTGAAAAGTGAAAAAATATCTCAACTGTAGTTATTGACCTCATAACTTTTCAAAGAACTATGTGTGCCTTAATGCTAAATACTGTAGAACTACTAATTCATTACTGAAATTGTTCTTTTTGTACGCTGAATATCTTTATGGTAACAAATCCCCGAAAGTTTATTTCTATAGAACATTTCAGCACAGGGAATACTATGTGTTTTACATAAACCATTAAAAGAATCAAGGAAATATGCAAAAAAGCACATTATAGAACGATTTTTTTAATGCTGTTACACAGTTATTGAATAACTAAAAGAGAAGGGCAAACGATATAAAAGAATAAAAGTCACAATAACATGCAAAAAAAATCTAATAAAAAGCAAAAAGAAAGGTCTTCAGACTTGATATAAAAGACCTGAGAGTTTCTTTTAGATCAACATATCAAGGATTCTCTGACTTATGAAGAAAAGGGGATTACAAACAACACATAATAAATAGAAAGGAAAAAGGTACCAAATATATATATTTTTAAATTAATACAAAATAAAACCTTAAAAATAGATGCAATAACAGAATAAGAATAACATGTCTATGAATAGCCCAAATGAGTGTTGTCTGAAAACTCAAACTTTGTTTGTGGGGAAAAAAATTTGGGCTTAAGTTTATACATCTCTAACTTTGAATTTTGTGTATATGTATTTGCGTTCATGTTCATAAATCAGCACAATGGTATGATCTATTACACCACTTAGTATTTGAAATTTGACCTAAGAAGACAACAGATACTATGAATTTAAATCAGAAAAAAGACCCACAATTTAGTGAAAGAAATGTTCTTTGATTTCATTTGTGAAGATCATATGATATGAAACGGTTCTTGTTATTTTTATGGCAATTACATGAAAAAAAACATATTTCTGATAAGAAAAAACAAATAGGTCAGACTTGACCAGAGGACAACAGGAGGGAAAACTTAGCAGATTACACACAGATTTACATGGACGAAAAGCTGCAATAGGAATACGCATTCCGCAATTACAGGTCCAACATGGAAAGCGGATATAAAATCATGTGTCAGTCTATAGCCGACAGAGCTTGTGGCAACGCTGTGGGCAGTCGTGGGCGGAGGAAGTTAGACCAGGAAAGATAATTATATGCTCAGATTCTGCTGCAGCACTAATGGTACTGAAGGGTGGGGCCAGTCCAGATACAATAGTAGAATTATTGACTGTAGTCTGTTTACTGTAGTTTGAATTAAATCAGTTTTAGTTTTTATTGTGATTTATTATATATTAAAAAGGTCATAAAACGTACTGTAAATGGAGCAGAGAATGAAAAAAACATTCAGATAAATTTCATATTTATCAAAAAAGGTTTATATGTGAAATAAGTTGACAAAAACTATACTATTCAGTTAGTTTTGTAGAGGTGCAACAGTTTTTTCCATTTAATTATGGTTTTTGTTTTGATTTCAGTTCATGGAAATGTTTTTCTAGTTAGTTGTGGTTAATGATAATAACACTGACTGGCACTGGTTGGTGAGCACTTGGATGGGAAAAGCATCTGCGGAGAGGCAGTAGCTATGAATCACTCTTTGATGTAACACAGAGAGATGCTTTGATGTCAGTGAGCTGTCAAAATCACAACTCGGTGCAGAATGCTGTGAAAATCAAAAACAGTAATTTCCTCCACAATGTGAGTCATGGATGAATCATCCAACATTTCGACACTGTTTTTATAGGAAGAGAAAAAAGGGGATTTGTGATTGACTGTGATGTAAAAATACTACAAAATTAAAATGAACATAGATATTCGTCATATAAACAAAGCTTTAACAGTTAATACAGCAATACATGACTGTAACTGGGATTTTTTAAAATTATTTCACAGGATCTTTATAGATTCATTCAGTGTAAGTCTACAAACGGCCTGTGGGAGGCAGCAGTTCTCCCCCGCTGCGTCTGGACTGCAGCGAATTCCACCAGAAGAAGAAGCACGTCGCTGCCAGGTGTTGCGCAAGCGACGCGTTGACGTCATACGTGTGCGTAGCTTCCACCCCTGGACACTTTCAATGACAGTTTGCCCACATTTTTGCGTGTTTCTTTTGCCAACAAACGGTAATTAGATCATAAAGTGAAGTGACATGCAAAGAGCCGCGCGCACAGCGTCGCGTTTCTGGTCTCAGACGGTCAGTGAAGCCATGATGCTCCGGAGTTTGAAGGGCAGAGGTAACTTAACATGCTAAAATGCTAAAAACACTTAGCTTAGCTTAGCTTAGCTTAGCCTGATGCAGCTGTAAAACGAGTCTCAGGGAAACAGCTTCACTGTACTACAACGTTAAGATATAGAGAATATATTATATTTACATTCTTTATATCTAAACGTTGTAGTACAGTGAAATAACTAGACTCCAACTCATAATAAATTTATAATAAATAGTTATTCGTTGTATTTCTATGTGAGACTACTTATATACCTATATTTACATTCTAAATATGTAATCACAAACATAAAATATATATGAAGAGCTCTTTTTAAAAATGTGCCCTTTGTGGGAAAATTGACAAATATTGTGACTCAGTGCTATTACTATGAATGTACATAAAATACTCAATTTGGCCCCACATTAATGAATTACATTACAATGTTCTCATACTTATGATTGCAAACAAGTAGTGGCATTATACTATTATAAAATAACAAAGACTATGTATTAAGTTCTTCTTAAAGTACTTTTAAAAACTTTTTTCGTATTTTCACGATACATTATACCATACTTTTATTTAAGTGAGGTCTTTTGCTTATATTGAGGAATTTTTTTGGATAACAGTATTTTTACTTTTAACATTACATTTGCAAAAAAAGAAAGACAACCCCACTGTATTTACATCCTACCTAAATCCTACCTGAACACACTGAAACACTGCAAACACTGTGCTGTGAAACCAAGAACCATATATAACGGATTTAACTTTTGCAGCCCCCTTGCACTTGAGCTCACGGTCGTACAGTGTGGTCCCGACCCCTCGCGACAGTGAGGAGAAGGAACTGTTGGACAGAATCCTGCGGGTGGACCATGCTGGTGAATACGGTGCCAACCGCATCTACGCTGGCCAGATGGCAGTGTTGGGTCGATCCACAACGGGACCTCTCATTCAGGTATGAACAGAGTGGGCATAAGGAGGCAGAGCCTGAATAACATATTCAAGCTGCAAAACGCAAAACACTCTGTGACAAGTTGAGCTTCAATCAGAACAGAGAATTTCACTGCTGTAAATATGAACATTTATTAAGACAAGGTCACTCATATAGTTGAAAAGAACTTTTGAAAGTCATGTGATGTAGTATACAAACAGCGTGGAGGGATCATAAAAACAAAAGAAGTTGGTTCAATTCACGGCAGGTTTCACACAAGCCAGAACCTCTAACTCTGCTGTCTCCATTTTGACTTGGTTTGGGAAATGATTTTCCATCAAGAGGTGTAAAACTACGAATAAAGGTGTTTCTTTTGCACTTTTGCAGCAGGATATTTTAATACGGAGAGGACAAAGTGAAATTCACAGGAATAATCTTCTTAGAGTTAAATGTAAAACAACTTCTGCATGAACGTGACTGTGTAATTATTGGCATTTTAATTCTGTTTTTCCGTAGCATATGTGGGATCAAGAAAAGAAACACCTCGAGAAATTCAATGAAATTCTTGCAGAGAACAGAGTTCGGCCGACAGCGCTGTTACCGCTCTGGAACGTGGCTGGGTTTTTATTAGGTTGGTAAATCCTTTAAACATACAGTGGAGTTCACAAATTATTGTATTGTAGTTTTATTGAATCGTGATGTTTATTTCTCTCGTTGTAAATCTCCTGTAGGGGCATCCACTGCCATGCTTGGGAAGCCGGGGGCCATGGCCTGCACAGTGGCCGTTGAGGAGAGCATCTCGGAGCACTACAACAACCAGATAAGAGCGTTGATGGAGAAGGACTCGGAGAGATACACCGAACTCTTGAATGTGAGACAACTGCTGTTTTCTCTGTAGAGCTGTCAACCCCATACGCAATTTTTTCCTCTTAAATACATCTTTTTCTGTCATTTTGTCACACGCTGGAGAGATTGAGATTGATGGGCAACCAAATGTAAAGATAAAGTAAAAAATATACATCCAAGGAAGACATGAATCGGATGATATATTATCTGTTTTATCTAGTTTCCCAACACATAACTGATTCTCTGTTAAAATCCTGTATTTTGCATTTTATCATTGCTTAATAGGACTGTGATTCATCGTCAGAGCTCAAGTCTCTGAAAAGCCAACACCAGCAGTTTTTAAACATAATTTATTACTGATGTGCATCAACAAGTATCTTACAGACAAATAGTATAATACAATTCAAAAAGTTTTGTTCTTGTGAGGGATGCACCTAATAGTCGACTAAACCGTTGATTAGAAGAGCCTCATCAACCAAGTTTTATTGGTCAATTAGCCACAAGAAAACAACCAAACTTTAAAGATCTGTTTAAATTCAAATTGGAGAATCGATCCACTGAAATCTATTGACTGTTTTAAGTAATTCACTTTGTGATCCAGCAGCTGCTGTTTTTAAAATTTCAGCTTGACCTCTGATCTGTTGGTAAACTGAGATAATAAATTTTAGAAATTCTGTGCCGTCATTAAAAAGTTATTAGACTGTGTCGGACCAGAAATCGATCACAATTCTCTCTAATGGAGCAAAATTTGAACAGTAACATTCTTTCTCAGCCCTGGAACTCCAACGATTTTCTAATGCCTCCTAAAAAATGTATTTTCAGATATAGTCCCAGTAGCTTGAGACTTTCGTCTGGTTTTGTCTGACTTCATGAAGGATCTCTGTGTATAATTTCAAAGGTAATAAAGGAATTCCGAGATGAGGAGTTGGAACATCATGATACCGGATTGGAGCATGAAGCTGAGACAGTAAGTATATTTCCTAATATCCTATTTTAAAAATAGGCACATTTTATCGTATCCTATCAAACATATGGTGTGTAGATCAGGAGATCGTCTCTGAGCATCTAGAGCAGGGGTGTCAAACATGCGGCCCGCGGGCCAGAACTGGCTCTCTCAATGGTCTGATAGACAACCAGTTCCTGATTCTTCACAATACTGTGAATCCAGTGAGAAGCTTTCACTGAAGGATAAAATATTTACAGGTTTGATTTGTAAATTCTTTATATGGCAATCGATAACTTAAAATACTACATTTTGTTCAGTGCACTGAAAGAAAAACTAAAATATTTTGTATATAATACTTACTATTATTTATTTATTATAATTTAGTCCAATATAAAGTAGAATTATCTCAAACCAGTAAATAATTTGCCTAATTTCAATTTTTTCCAAAATATGAGATTAAAAGTCTAAAATATTAAATAGAAATACAGCATTAAGATAAAGCCAAACAATTGAATCTTATATTAAGGAAACGAGTCTAAATTGACCAAACTCAAGCAAAATTATCTCTCAATGGACATCTCTTTAAAATTCGCTAAAAGTCTTAAAACTTTTGTAGTAGACCATATTCACAATGCCCTAACTACTACAGGTGAGGTTTTAGTGAATTTTTTTTTTATAAAGACATAGTCTGTATTTAATACAAATATATAAACAAACACATGAAAATAATAGTTTTTCTTTGCCAGTAGGTCTTTGAAATAAGCTGTGAATTAGCCATTAAATGTGATATAAATGTTCTTTATAAGGTCCTAAATCCTTGAATTTAACTTAAAGAAGCCTGTAGGGAGGAGTAGTTTTCTGTTATTTGCTTCGTGCCTACTGGATATCATTCGTCAACCACTGATCTGAATTTTTTTATTCATTTTTTTTTTTATTTATCTTTTTCTTCAGCTACCTGGATACTGGCTGCTAAAAGGTGCCATACAGCTGGGCTGCAAAGCTGCCATATATGTTTCTCAACGTGTCTGACTGTATACTAATATTTTTGTGCTTTAAATCGGTTCGTTTTGATACTTTGACTTGAATTTGATTCGATGCTCTTTTTCTGTTCCCCCTGTAAATGAAGCACTTTGTGATGAACACTTTGTTGTACATTTGCCAGATTAAAAGTGTTGTATGCAAACCTTCCCTGTTTAACAGTGCACATATGTTTTATTGCTCTGTACAGTTACTAATACACTGACACTCTTTGAGAAGGTGGAGCTGATCCTTCCTGAATATACGTTACATTTGCTGAGGCAGCAGCTATTTCTGTTCTACCAGTGCAGCTGTGGACGATGTTTACCTACACATAAAGATTTTACACTTGCAGCCACTACAAAATAAATACCTGAAACACTTGCAATAAGGACGTATTGATACTGGCGTCTTGCCATCGCACCCTTCAGCAAACTCTCCTCTTTCACGTGTAATCGGTCATATATCAAGCTGAGCAATGGCTTGTCATCCGGGCCTGGCTGCAGAGCGCCCGCTCACAGCTGTTCTCGGTACATTAGGTCACCGCAGAAGAAGGATGACAAGAGGCTCGTCTGGAGGCCCCTAATCTATTAGGCCCTTTCAGCAGGTCGAGCAAAGTGTTCATTCCCCATCCCACTCGATATCGGTGCGCTCACGCTGCACATTGAGTACTGACCCGGGGCCCTTTTAACCACGCTTTAGCCTTTTCAAAGCACCAGGGACATGATGATGCAGTGATTTATAGCCAGCGGCTGATGGGACTTCAGTGAAATCCTACGCTTGTTTTATGGTGTAATTTCTGTGTCTGTGTTATTTGTGTCCTGGAACTCTCTCTATCTCTGAATCTCAAATAGGATGCAGTGATTTTAAAGGTCTCATCTAATATTTTACATCATTGCTTGTGCACCAATATACAGCTTAACTGGTTAATCTGTTAAGTTAAAGCTTTAGTTCAGGAACTTTGTCTCCCTCTATTGGCATTGAGGTGAGTAATTTCATAGAGAAAAAACATCTGTAAAATGGTGGATTTGTTATTCACAGCTTCACAATCATTATGAAATAACTTGTTTTACTGCCAGAAATTGCACACAGGCAGCGGCCTAATGACCCTGGGTATTTAAATCTACAAGATCAGTCAAGATGAAATGTTAAAAAATGTGTTATATGCACTCATAACGTCAGCTGTAACACACACAGGAAACTCCAACAAGAAATAAAAGAGATTTTGGCTTGTAGCAATTGATTGACAGGTAGCCCCCCGGCACGGGAAATTGACTTTGAAGCTTTTCTAATGACATGGAAAGTTGAATGAAAGTCGTAGATTTTAGAGCGTTTAGAAAGGATGGAGCCATGTTCAGGACGCCTGATTTAATGCACCATGAAGTGACATTAAACGGATGATACACACGTTACTGGTGCTCTAACCACTAATGGTTAATGATCGTTAGAGTGAAAAAGACAAATTGGTTAATTGGGTGTAGAAATAATGTGGCCGCCTAAGAGTTGTTACAGTTATTACTGCAACTAAATCCCTAGTTCTGTATTAGCCTTTAAACTATCACTAATTAATATTTTATCGGCTACAAATAGTTTAGCTATGTATGATCATATCATGAGCCAGATGTGCTGCAGCAATTTCCTCTACGTTTTATGATTTACAAACACAATCTCATTATCTTTCCTGCACTAAATTAAAGAGTGTTTGTCTTGATATGACCGGGACAAAAAGTCATAAAAGTCACTTGGCTGTTTGCAGGAGGTGACCTGCTCCACATGAGCAGCATGAAACGCGCGGAGGGGGGCTTTGCAAATCAAAGGTAGGTCGTCATACATGAGCTCCGCCGATGATTAACAGCGCTGACAGCTTTACAGCGAGGTGCACCTGCTTAAATGAGGCACCGAATGTACAGCTCCATTTGTGGAACCGTTTTGGGTGATGAAATTACTGGTAAATAAAAACAGGGGGTGATGACTCAGTCACAGTTCAGGTGTCAATAGCTGGGAACCATTAACGCTGCGTCTACATGGGCTGCCACGTGCTAGAGTGCATCTATATACATCTATATAATACATTCAAGAAACAGTACATAAGTGAAATAAAGCTGCCGCTCTGCAGCCATACGTCCACCCGGAGTTCATGTGATGAATTGTTTAAGTTCCTTTCTCAGAATAACGTCCAAAGGAATCCGCTGAATCACCGACTGAGAAGCTGGCGACGGCAAATTGCAAAGGGCAATAAAACTCAACTAAACTGAGACTGTCTTGCTATCCGTGAATAATTGCGGTTGTAAATTTTGAGCAGCACCAATAATACAAATCTTTAAATGTCATAAAAAAAAAAAAAAAAGTTTTTTCGGATACAGCTTGGATTTATGCAGTCTGTCAGTCAGCAGGCCTGTCTGGGCTTTATGGCGGCTGATAGCCTGCAGCATAGGGGCCATCTGTAGCGATGAAGAGCCGCGGGGGATGAGATATTAGGTTTCACATGTCTGACAACGTTAAACACTAACAGGCAGGCATTTCACATAAGTCCTTTTTAAAAACAATGAAATACACAGAATCTTCCTTTAAATAAACATCTGTTCTATGATGAGATTTAGAACCCAGATGTGAGCTGTAAAACAAGCAATCATCTTTAGTCAAGTTTTTTTTTTTTTTAATCTTTCCAGGCAAAATAGACAGTGTAGAGAAAAGAAAAAACAAAGCATTCTAAGAAAATCCAAGATTTCAGTAACACAAAAATATAGGAATGCTCCTTTGTCGCCACAAGGACATGACATACAGAACTCTATGCATATCAAGGGGAATGTTTGTACTTCTATTTAAACACATTCCACTCACATGCTTTATATACATTACCCAGAGTGTTCTCAATGAAGCGTAATGTTAAATCCACTCTGGCAGGATCTGAAGGAACATTTTTTTTGGGGGGGGTATGACATTTTGGGATAAGATTACTAATTTATTTTCTTGCAGAGACATGTATGTTAAATATGAATATGATTAGAATTTTTATTGAAAGCCAGCTGTGCTGTTTGATAGAGTTTTTCGAATAAATAAAATATGGGGAAATTACATATAAGTGCTTACATATGTATAACTATGTCTAAATACAGACGCTGGTGCCTTCACTCTCACATATAAACTTGTCTATACATATATATATGTACATAAAGGCAGAAGAGTAAATAAAACATAATTACAACAGCCCTATTCTTTAAGCATGGATCTACTTGATCACTGATTTTGGGGATGATAATTTATTTCATTGTAGGAAGCATCATGCCTACTTTTCAGAGCGTGCATTGCCCTGAACCTTTACCCAGGGGTCACCAGGAGTGTGGGGCCACGTTTCATGTACTTCTGTTTATCCAGGTCAACTATTCGCATGCAGCGGACAGGCAACTCTATAAATAGTAATCAGTAAACTGGTTTACTGTTCCATGGTATGTCCATACATATAAATACCTGTGGAGTGATGTCACCTTGTTGCACTGAGTGGCTAATTTAGGACATCATGTGGAATTTGTCCTGCTTTTTTTGCTAGTAGAACAGTGAGTATATCTAAACCTGCTGTGCTGGAAGATATACTATGCACTTCACCTGTGTCTCAGTACTTACAGTACACCTGTGATAAATGTTTCTGGGGGGGCGATGGAGGCGTGTGTGGCCCCACGCGTGCACATGTCTTCACAGCGTGAAGCCACAACACATGATGCAAAGGGGGCTGACATCACCGGAGCTGGAATCTTTGATTTACAGCCCGTCACACGCACCGCCCGCACATCTACCAACCCGCTCCGGAGAAAGAAAAACACACAAGGTCAGATTTCGAGGAAGCCTCATCCATGTCAAATTACACAATCACGTCGTCGTTTTCAGCCTATTAACACATGTTGGTTTTAATGGGATCAATGGGCATGCAGAAAAAAAAAATACCACTGTGGTGATAAAAAAAAACCTGATCATGTGGTTTTTTGGCAAGTGCATGAATAATTGATTTCTGCATGTTATGTTGAATCATTATTATAACATTATACATGTTCTAATACATATACATGTATGTCAGCAGACACATCCTTTACCTTCACATGAGGTTAGACTGCCATCATACAGTGCATATATATATATATATGCAAAATAATGGCTTTTAGATACATTTTCTGCCCTAAAACCCTGATTTTGTTAGATATTTTTTTTTATTTTTCAGCATGCATGCAGCCCCATGTAGGTGTTTAGGGTGTTTTATTGTCCCCAAGGGTCTCTGGTGCGGTGTACAGTTGCTTCACATAAAACATTAAAATAACACCGTGCAGCATGAGGCTCATAAACAGCTTCGCGCGTAAAAAACAAAAATAAAGACAGACGGCAGCTTATTAAGGAGACTGTGAGGGTGACATGGTAGTAAACAGATTCCTGGAGCACATGCAGTTAAGTTTTACTTAGTGCATTTCACTTTCAGGAAGGTGTATTTCATTAAATCATGACATTTAAGGGACATCAGCGTGACATTTAAACATGTCTCCTCTCATCAGAGGAGCCCGAGCAGCTGCTTGGTGTTGTGTGATCCTTGTATTGTTGATCAGGTGGGGGACTCATGTGGAGGAGCTGCTGTGGAGCGTTGCATGACCCCTCCGCTGGTAGCAGTCTCCCACTGACAGGCTCCAAGGCCACGTCACTGCTTCGCTCCGTCATTAGAGCCGCAAAGACACTTACAGCCGCTCCCTGCAGACTACAAGTGAGGATTTTGGGCTCTCTGGTATGAGGTGAACAACAGGTCACTTACCGTTCTTCTCTGTAACATTCAGACAAGCACACAAGCGGCACACAGAAAAACCACACAGGGCCAGACAGCCGCAGACACAATCACCAATAAATAAAAAAAAATAGTTACCAGAGTCATAAAAAACACAGATAATAAAGTTTTAAAATCTCTAAGGGGAATAAAAGAATCTAGTTTAGGTGGTTAATATTTGGGTTTTATGTTTTCCAGGAGTAGATTTCGAAGGAAACAAAGTGCAACGAGGTGCGAACCTGCAAAGGCGTAAAATGCAAGTCCATTAGAAATAAAAGTAAATGTTCTAGTAAAGGTTGCACCAGTTTTCTGCCGCATGCTCTGTTTATTTCCAAATGTTAGACCACTCCGACAATAAAAGGGGGTAAAAAAAAACATCTACACTTTAAACACGTTATAGTTTCATGCAATGCTCATAGTTCCCTAATTTCACATGTGCTTTACACATCTTTGAATAGTTGTGGCTGTGGCATTAATGCTTGCAGCTTCTTGCGGCACATTAAACCTTTGCACTCTTCGTCCATCCTTTTCTACGCCTGCTACATCACCTGCCTCCACCCTCCTGAATCCATTGCCGTCGACCCCTCCTCCATCTATCACGCTGTATGCAGCCTGCAGAAGGTTACCACGCGAGGCCTCCTCACACCTGCTTGCAGGGATCGCTCTGCCCCACCCCCACCTGCCACTAACACCCCTGTCCCTGACTGCCCAGGTCTCATATCTCTGGCCTGAGGCGTGTGTTTTTTTTATGTCGCTTGTAAAGATGCCTCTCTGATCTCCTCTCCCCCCCCTCGCCCCGTTGCCCTTCACCGCTGGTGACGACATTGATTCAGAGTGATGCAGATGCAGATTGTAAAAATTACAAAGGCAAAGGCAGAGCTGCGCTTTTGCACGTGGTTTTCACATTTCCGTGTGTTCTTGGTTGTGCTTTGAATCTGTTGCTCGTGCAGAGCGATCGGCGCACGGCTGCTGTCCAGCGGCCGGGCCCTCGGCTCCCCAGGCTGGCGATGACACACATGCTCAGCAGACAAAGTGCCCGGACCACCCGGGCTTTAGGTGTCCTGACCTTGGAGGTTGGCTGTGAAAAATAACAACACGGGGGGAGAAAAGAATGCCTCCTATGCTGCGCCCCGGGGTCAAGCTGCTGCCCCCATCGGGGTGAAGTTCAACACGTCTCACGAGCCCCTTGCGCATTCTGAAGCAGGTTATGCAAAACCTTTTTTTTTTTAAAAGGTGAAGAGACAAATGTAATTGACTACAGAAGTGTGTCAGGTCTCACTTTTTTTTGCATGCGTGTGTGTGTGTGTGTCTTGGTTGAGATGCTTTAAGGTTCTGGGAGGTCTCTGCTTTAATCCATTGAGGCCGAGTCCTGCTCTCAGAAGCGAATCCTTCCCTCCAATCCCCCATAACAAAGAAAAAAAAACAGCAGCAATGCCATCGCTCTGTTCGTGACATTCTCTTGAAACGGTGACAGATTTACAGCAACTTCTTTTCATTTTTCAACTATTTGAGGTATCTGTTAAACAGATTGTTGCATTGATTTCTGGGAAGACAGATGGTGGTGTGCATGCTTCAGGACAACTGAAGGAATGAAGAATTCTTAGGCTCGGTAGATCAAATTCACTATAGTGAAGTCTTTAGGGTACGCTTTCACTGCGCACACGATCTCACAGACATATATTTGTGTAGCTCTGTTTTCTTTCTGGCCACAGTTGAAAGTAACGAAAGTAGCATGAAATGCTTGACAAGGAGACAAAAATACCATCTTTCGGTCTGCCAAAGCAATGAACTTGATAAATCTGTCTGCCTTGTTAGGACTGTAAGTCTTCAAACGGTGATTATTGCAGACAACATACTGAATGCTGCTGATGCTGCCCAGCACAGAGACAGAGACGCTGCTGCCGGTTTACAGCAGCGCCTTTGACTTAAATCATGATGTTTTTATGCCTGCCTTTAATAGAGAAGTTGTTGTAAAAGCCCCTTTGTCCATCTAATGCTTCAGGTTTTGTGAACGTAGAGTGAGCCTGCAGGATACGGTCAGAATGTTTATCGTCTTCTCCTGATCGTATTTATTCCTGCCACCCTGCAGCCCTTTCAGCCCCAGCAGCCCCTGTGCAGCCTCTGCAGCCCCCCCCCCCCAGCCCTCCCAAAAGATCATTATCTGGCGTGATTGACACGTAGCAGTACGTCACCCCGCAGCCATCCCGGGGGGGGGGGATCGGTTTCAAATACTCTCTCGACTCGTTCGTCTATTTCTCGGCCAAAGGCGAACAAACCTGACCTGCCGCCCAGGAGAGCCTGCAGAGGCCGAACCTGGACGGGGACGCAGCCGCAGGTAGACACCTCACCGCGCAGCAGCATCACAGCCTATCCATCCTCACAATGGAAATGTTTTAACTTTTCATCTCATCTTTCGTAACTAATGATTTAACACTGCAGCTTTCTGCTTGTGGTTCTGTTAATGTTATATCCAGTGATAAACTTAAGAATAGAACAGATGCTTAAGTAGCAGCATCAATTTAGCTTTATTTGCATCCAGTATAAGGTTAATAAACATTATATGTGACTTGAGTCATTAACCGTTATTGGTTGCTAAATATATGTGTGTTAAACCGTATAAACTGCATGAAGAGTAATTTGATGATCACGCATGAATACTTCAGATCACCACACAGATCAATAACCCTGGAAAAAAACACATGTGTATACGTATAAATATTTAAAATACTGTAACTGCATGAGTTGTTTTTTATGTGACCTCAAAAACCAGCAGACAGAAACTCCAGTACTTGTTGTGTGATTACCATTTCAGATGAGGCCTGTTATTTGGCTGCTTGTACTAAATCTCTGTCATTGTTATAGAAAGAAAAAAAAACTGTTTAGGGAATAATGATGCGCTCGATGCCGCAGCCAATCAGGGTTTCCACCACCTGTGCCTCCGGGGTTCCGCTAAATCGTAGACAATACGGGAACCTTATGGCAACATTCATTCCCGTGTCGGAAAAGTGTTGGAGGCGTGTGCTCCGCTGACCCCCGGGTCACATACCACCGCCAAGGGGCTACGCAGTTATGCCGACCATGTAGATGTTTAAATCAAAAACTCTGGCGATCAGAGGCGGACGGAGGGAGGGCGGGAGGGAGGAGAAGACAGGATGGGGGGAAGGAGAGCTTGTTCTTGAGCCACGGTCAGATGGCAAAGTGCTCTGCGGTGGGTGTGTGTAAAGATTTGAAATATGTCGAAGGAGAAGCGTGTGTTATCTTTTCTCCTCGCCACTGGTCATCCAGTACCTCCCCTCGCCGTGAGTCGTCAGCAGCTTATCTCAGGGCCCGGGTAGGAGCCGCGAGGGGAAAATGGGAGGAAATCTGATCCATATGGTGGAACTATAAAGCTCAGTGCTGATTTGCAGGCTTCATCGAAACCTGGTCAAGGCTTCATCAGTACTCCTTCATCCTCCAGGCTCAGCCCTCTCCTCAGCAGCACTTCTCTGCCTGACCTCTGCGGCGCCTCAGCCTTTCCCAGCTGGTTTTTAAAGGAGGTAAGATTCCAAATTTTGAACAATATAAGAAGCAATGACTCAGCCGTGATCGTGAACGAGTGTTAGATTAACGAACCTCTCGCCTGTGCGCGCCATGCAGATATGAAGATACTGGGCCAGATTGCTTTCCTGCTTTTGCTCGGAGGAATCTGGTGTCAGAACAACCGTAACGCCAAAGCTAGCGGCAAGTCCACCAAGAAGCACGGCGGGAGCCACGGGGCCGATGTCGGCCAGCCTCCCGCCGAGCCCGACCTCGCTCCTGGAAGCGCCGCGGCCCCCGGGAGCGGCCGAGGCGCCGGAGGCACGGCCGAGTCTGGACGGGAGGGCGGCGCCGGGGCTCGAGCAGCTGGACAGCAGACAGAGGATATGAGGCTGCTCTTCCTCAAGAACGCCCAGGTCACATGTAACGATGGAACAGCAGCTGGGTGAGGTGTTCCCATGCTCATTCCTCCTCGCATCTTTTTTAACTGAAAACTCCGTGCAGGGAATTAAACGACTCAGTTGTTTGCGCTTCTTGCAGGTTTTACCTTAAGGAGTTCAGAGGAAGCCGCCGCTGGTTGTTATTCCTGGAAGGTGAGTATTTAAAAAGCCCAACCCGCTTAATTTGGTCCTCAAAAGGTCAGCTTGTTTTGGCGTGACGCCCTCGTCGGAATTTTGATGGGGATGTCATCTTCTTCCGTCATCTTCTGTTTTTCTCCTTCTTTGGTCGCTCCCCCACCTCGATGGACTCATGACAGGGGAAAATGTGCGTCGACTGGGCAGCCAGACTAGAATTGTCTGTATAAGACGTTTAATCGGATTCAAGTGGCTTCTTTGTGACATTCTGTATTCAGAGAAAAAAAACCTGTCACTCACGTCAAATAATCTACAGTCATTTTTTTTGCCGTGTGCGTTCTCATTAGCAGATCAGGTCACAGGTGCATTGCTTTCCCTCTCCATTCCTCACAGGCCTCTATAATGGGCTAACAAGGGTCTCCCGTGCTGTGCCGGATGCGAGTCTAATATTAGTCTCTATTATTTTTAGGTGGCTGGTGCTGCTACAGCAAAGAGACCTGTGATTCCAGGTACCAAAATATCCCTCGACTAATGAGCTCATCGGACTGGCCCCAGACAAAAAGAGGTCGGCCGGCTGTGTTTTCAGAATGCAATGTCAACGTGTTTTCATGTAATGTCAAGTGAGAGGGTCATCGGTCTGATGTCCCCGTGCTTGATTTGCAGGAAGTGGAATTTTGTCTTCTCAAGCAGAGGAAAACCCACATTGGCATAATGCAAACATTGTGTAAGTATGTCATTGTGGCTGCTGGTGGTGTCCAATGCAGATTTTAGAAATCCAGCAGACACAGAGCAACAATAGCGTTTGTTGAGAATCGTGTTTCTGATTATTGGATAGATATAAAATATTATACTCTATTTTAGACACACTGTACTGTAACAAATGCAAATAACATAAGAAGCAGGGTTTTTTTCATTGATTGACACCTTTCACAAGCCAATCAAAGCATAGGCTTAGGCAAATTAGCTTGAAAGCCAATGAGGACTGACTACGAAATTTGACCTTTCACCTTTCATTGGACGGACAGCAGTGAGACCAAATGGAAATTTTCCCATGATTAGACCATCCAAATCTGATAATAGCCATCGCTTCCTAGCGTCATGTGACGTGTGGGAACTATGCTACTTACAAATTGGGCAAAACATTTTTTGTAAGTTCTTACTTTCATGAAAAGATATTTACTTCTGTAGGTTTAATTGTTCTGGTGTGATGTGTAACTTATGGGAGAATGATTTATCCTTGTGGCACCAAAACCTGCGTGCACAAGCTTCAGACAAATGGGAGTGTTTTTTTTTCTCCCTGCAGATTCATTCCGTACTGTTCCAGTGACGTATGGAGTGGCACCGGGCCTGGACCGACCCCTCCTCAGAGACCACGGCAAGGCCGAGACAAGGAAAGGGACAGAAACACAAACACGAGTAAGTTTCTGCTGATATCCGCGAAAACCCTTCAATAAGGTCCCTCGTAACAACTGCACGTCAACATGTCGCTTGACCTGTTCCCTACATGCGTCTTCATATGTCCTAAACAGCTGAGTACAGCTTCATGGGATCCCTGATCATCCGTGAGGTCATCAAAGATCTCGTCCCCAAAGGGATCAAGCAGGCCAAGGTGGTCCTGCTGTCAGGCACGAGGTGAGCTCCTTTACAGCTTGTGCTCTGACCACCACAAATACATTTTCAGCTCAGTCCCATGCAATCTCTTTACCTTATAAGCCCTATTTTTGTTGCATCGTCTTGTCAACAATAAAGATCTCTACAGTCAACTGTGAACAATGACGTAATGTCCAATAAAAGGCTTTGCCCTGTAATGGTTGTTGGGACGCCACTGAGGGCTCAAGCAAATCCAGTGTTAGCCTGATCGCTCGTACTAGAACGTTGCTCTTGGAGCCGATTCGCTGAGTTTTTCTGGGCCCCCCCTGCAGCGCTGGGGGGACAGGTGTTCTGCTGAACATCGAGAGAGTGGCCACACAGCTGGAGCAGCTTGGCGCTGAGACCCAGGTCCGAGGCCTGGTGGATTCCGGCTGGTTTCTGGAAAGCAAGCGGCAGAGATCGCCGATCTGCCCTCAGACTGTCTCCTGCTCCCCTGAGGATGCCCTCAAGATAGGGCTCAGGTAAAGACAGGTGCTCGCAGAGAGTTTTATTAATAATCAGTTAAAGTTTAATCAGACCAAGCAGCGGTTTCGTGTGTGTTGACAGTGTGTGTCTTGTTTTCTCAGGCTGTGGAACGGCGTTGTGCCTGACAGGTGTCGACAGCTCTATAAGAAAGGAGAAGAGTGGCAGTGCTTCTTTGGCCACAAACTCTACTCTACCTTAACCTGTGAGTGTTTTAAACTGGACCCACTGGGGTTAAAGGCAATTAACAGTAATATTGAAATGTGAAAGTTACTACTTGTTAATTTACTCAGGAGCTTAAAAGTAAATTGATTTTTCCACATTCTGCATATCAGTCGAGTGTTGGTTGTTTTATGAATATCTGCAGCTCTTGGAATCATAAAACGCGTATAAAAACTACAACCATTTCATGGTAATGTTCTATGCTGTAAATCTGTGTGGCTTAAAAATCCTGCAGATACATGCAAAACATATGCCACTAAAGGGTTTTTGATAGATTTTTACGAAGCCTGATCCCATTTTACCACTTGTCCCTGCCCCCCCTCTGATTTACGTTTGTTAACCGTGTGGTGGTTCACAAGGTGGCAGTTACCCTGGAAATGGCTAACAAAAATACTTTAAAATATTGGTTTATTTTTCTGATTTCATTTTTTTAATGTAGTATCAATTTACCCTTTTTCAATAATGATGTCCTTTTTAACAAAACTAACAATATGTGTCTCGTCATTGGTGTCGACTCTTTACTGCCCCCTACTGGACTGGATGTATCGATGCCTTCAACGTTTGCCCGTTTTAATTTAGGAATATTTTTAAATTTTTTTGCCATTATTACATTTGAAAAAACTTGCAACAAAAGTCTTCTGCTTGTATCAAAGTCTTAAACTGAAAGATAAGCTAACCGGGTGCATCATATTTAATTTTTTTGGGCCATTTGAGGCAATGGAAACAAGATGCAAAAACAATATTGACATATATGTTAAGTTAATATTGCAAGCATGTTTGCAGACATTAACATTTATTTTAATTTGTATTTCAGGTGACCTCATTAACTAGTCTGTTGATTGCGACTGCCAAGTTGTGCGATAAATAATTCATAAATAGAAGTGACCACTGCTAATATACAAGCATTGATCAGAGCAGCTTTAATGAGGAGCCATTTGCATTTTCCGTGCAGCTCCTCTGTTCGTGGTGCAGTGGCTGTTTGATGAGGAGCAGCTGCGAGTGGAGAACATCTACATGGGAGGACAAAGCCTGTCCGAGGAGCAGTGGCAGTACATACAGAACCTGGGCCGGGAGCTCAAGAATTCTCTGAGCGATGTCACGTATGTTTCCAAGTTACAACGAAACAAGTAAAAATGCATCAATGAAGATCCTCAGACTGTGTGTGTTTTTTTCAGAGCTGTGTTTGCTCCCTCCTGCCTCTCCCACACGGTGATCACCAAAAGGTGAGAACGGATATTTGAACTTCTACACCTCCCGGCCCTCGTTTTTTTTTTTTTCTTGCCATCTCTACCTCGTGAGCTCATGCTGCCGTTTCTGCTTGCTCGTCCATCACGCCGCATTCTTTGCGTCACCCAATGCCATTTCACACTTTCGCCTGCTACCCCTGGAACATGTCCATTCAGTTTGCTGCACAGATGGCCATTAATGGGTCAGTGCAGTTATTGTTGGTTATGTTTTCTGAAGGTCACTGTGGGTAATTTTGCAGTTTTTAGTACCATGATGCAGCACAGTGACTTCTTCCTGTAACTTTTCCCCTCTTGTCTGTGTGCTGCTTGCTCCTTTGCTAAGTAACTGGATGAATTTCCAAGTGAGAGGCACCTCTCTGCCGCGGGCGCTGCACTGCTGGGACAGGAGTCTGGAGGCAACCCGCAACAACAGGACCCCCGCCAAAGGCTGTCCATTCCACCTGGTGGACACCTGCCAGTGGCCCCAGTGCAACCCCACCTGCCCGGCCCTGGTGGACCAGGCCACCCAGCAGGAGCTCACCCTGCTCCAGATGCTGGTAGCCATGGGCCTTGACCTCCGGAAGCTGGGCCTGGATCCCCAGGGAAACGCAGATTCCCTGCCCAGCGTGGTCCGCAATGGCGGCTAAGTTTAAAAGCGGAGAGCAGCTTAAGAGCGAGCCATTACAGGCATACTAGAGGGGAAAAAATCAAATTTTAATGCAACCATAGAAATAGTAAAGACATATGGTTACTACGTCTAGTGCTGCTCAGCATTCCATTAAGCTCCATGTGTCTGTTAAATTGATGACTTGGCGGGTGGGCCTGCCACTGCGTCTGGGTCTGAGTGGTTTGGCTCTCCCTCTACTGGACGCCAGAGGGAAGATCTTTAGGTCTAAACCAAAGGTGTTTTAAATTGTACTGGTTGGAGAGCTTTGGGTTTAAGCAGACGGCCAAACATACCTCCTATGACACTTTCAACCTGATCACTCTGCATCAAAATTCAACTTCAGAGCTTGGCAGTACAGTCGGACACTTTAGATGAAGCAAAATGTCGCAGTAGGTGTCTGCATTTTTTACTATTTTATATAAATGTCAATTAACGTTTTCCTATCCAACAGGAATCCATTACTTTTAACGGGACAGATTGCCTGTTTACCCCTCCATATTTAATTCTTACTAAATAAAAGACGTTTCAACTACCTGTTCACCCCAGAACTGCGCACATAGTTCCAAAGACACTGATTGTGATTTAATACTATTTTTCAGAGTTAGTTTTAGTTTCTAGCTCCTGATGCTATGCTGACTTATATATCACATAATATATATTATTTCATGTGCATGATAGACAAATGTGTGATTAGTTATTGATATTTTGTGTAGGTCAGCAGGAGATAATCCATCATTTGTTCTCATGTAGGGAGATCTATGTTTCTTGTTTAGCTATTTGACTTATGAAGTCTGCAATAAAAACTCCATGAAAGAAACACTGCGTCAGTTATTCACCACTCAGTTGTTAGAATATTTTTTTATCTAGTGACATACAAAGATACAGACTTTATATTGCAGTTTTTCATTCTTTTCCATTTTTCCACACAGTTTTTTTTTTAAGATTTTACAGATTTTAATGACTGGTAGTGGTAATAACTATGTAAACTGATAAAAACTAGACAAAAGGTGTATCAACAGGTAAGATGTATCAGACTGAGTGGTTGAACATGTTGAAACAGGGAATAAAATATTATTTGGCTCTGACAATGAGGATCTTGTATTCTATTCTTCATCCAATTCTTTTTATTCTTTATATTCTTTCCACATATTTTATATAACATTATACTATTCTATATACTAATAAACTAACTAAAAGGGTCTGGTATTTCCATCTTAATAATTCCTCCATATGCTATTTAGATTAAACATGACTCAACAACAACTATTTGGCATAAATGGAGGGACATGTAGACACATTTCAGTTAAAGAGAAAGAAAAATAACTGAATGGAATTAATTTGGCTCCTGCTTGATCTTGGCATTTAATTTATACTTCTAATTTTCGGATTTGATAACATGTTAATGTCAGTGAGTGCTCAGAAATTGCACATTCTCTTGGAAGAGCAAATGCCACTTCAGCATGAAATTGAAAAAGTAAATTTTCCAAATTAACTCCGCAGGGGAGCTTCATGGCTCCAAGCAAATCAGAGACAGTAATTTAGTGCAATGTTTCCAGGCCTGTGGAGTCGCCGGTTCAGAGGCAGCGTGTTTCCTATGAAAATATATGGAAACTACAAAGGTCAGGGAAATAGTTATGAAGTATTTCATTTCAATGGCTAATTGCACAATGAAAAGAGGAGAATTAACAAATGAGTTTTCAAATGTATTAATTAGTTCAATAATAAATTGTTAAAATTCAAAAACAGATTTACAAAAAAAACACAAAACGATACAATTTTAAAAAATAGAGAATGCATACATTTTGCGACATTTAAGCTTTTTCTCTACAAATTTATCAGGAAAAAAATCTGTTCAAAAACACAAGTAGATGTTCTCATACAATTATTTTTTTTCTTCAAAATGACAGTTTCAAAATGAAATAAAGTAAAAAAAAAAAAAAAGCAAAAGAGGCTTTTTAAGCCAAATAAAATAAAATAATTATTATTATGTTTTAATTTAGCTCTTTGTTATTGAATTGATACAAAACGTGTGTAATAGTTCATCCTCACCACTCGGTGACGCTGCTTTAAATACATTTTACATATTTACATATATACTATGTAATCCGTCTTTAATAGCAGCACCCGATAGTAAAATTATGATTGCTTATTAATTGTTGTAATTAAGCCCTTTTAGTTTTATTAAATGAAAATATACGGGAAAAGTATTATATAGACAGTTAAACCTTTCAGATTAATAAATGAAACCAGGTCATATAAGAATTTGAAGTGACGGCGCACATTACCGAAATTAATATATATATATAAAATACATACATATATATATGTATTTTTATTATTATTTTTTTTTTATAGTTTTATCTTCTTTAGCTTTTATTTTCTTTTCTTTATTCTGTACGCTGCAGTAACAGACAATTTCCCCGTTGTGGGATCAATAAAAGTTATCTTATCTTATATATATATATATGTGTGTGTGTGTAATAAACACTGGGGATTTCGCGGCGGTGTGGATCATCTCGCTTTGTACATCCTCTTGGATTTTTTCCCAAGTTGCACTGCGCACAATTCTACTTCCTCTTTCCGCCATATTGCAGAACCGGTAAGATGTCTTTTTATACCTTCGCCTTCAATCTCATCTGTATCTTAAGCATCTAAATGTTACTTAGAACATTTATAGGATCATCTTGAAGGTAGACGAGGTAGTTATGTTTATGGATAGGTATTGTGTCAAACAGACACGCCAAAAAATGACTTTAGCGCTTCAAAAGTCCCCCCTCCCGCTCTCTCTGCTTGGCCCGGGCGGTCGGTGTGTTCCCGGAGCCCCGATATCTGTTAGCTCCGCGCCCGCTGTATGCAGGGACGTTTTTTACCCTTAAAATAATCACGACTTGTACGCTTCCTGTCGCGAGTGCGTAAAACACGTTTTATACACGGACGGCGGCTGTTTATTGTTTCTGGTGAATGTTAAGAGCTGTCGTGCTAACGCTAGCGTGGCTAAAGTTGGGTTAGCTTTAGATGGAGCATGCTTTGCCTTTCTGAGTTTTATCCCGACTGAAGTAACGTTACCTGCGTCTACTGTCTGATAACATGTCTTATTTTGTTATTCGCTCTTAAATGTGTAATATATGTAATTTTAAAGGTCGTATCAGGGACGGGGGTTGCATATTTGCAGGAGGTATAAATGCTGTGATGTATTTTAGGCTGTTCGGTAATTGCAGTTCGTCATATATTGTATCTGTCTATATTAAAAACTAAACTGAAGTGATACAAAAGTGGCATATATATATCTCAAAGAAATGCATTGATCTAGACTTAACAGTGTTGAAATGATGAAACAGGTTTGGGCATATTAAAGAAAAATGAGTTGGACCTGGATGAAACATGTTGCTTTAAAACTCATTCTGAGCATACGATGGCTTTATTGTATTTGTGTCTCTGCAGGCATCATGGTGCGCATGAACGTTCTCGCGGATGCTCTTAAATGCATCAACAATGCTGAGAAGCGTGGGAAACGCCAGGTCCTCATCAGGCCATGCTCCAAGGTTATTGTGCGCTTCCTAACCGTCATGATGAAGCACGGTGAGTGGTGGTCACTTCCTCCCGCTTGAGCGGGCTCCGGTATTTAGGCAAAATACACGTTGCATGTTTCGTGCTGTAACATAATCCGCCCGTCTTTTCTGCTTCCAGGTTACATTGGTGAGTTTGAGATCATTGACGACCACAGAGCCGGCAAAATTGTCGTCAATCTCACTGGCAGGTTGAACAAGGTAAAGCTCTTAAAACACGGCCCACTTCTTCACATTCTCCTGTATCACCTCTTATTAGATGCTGTTGAAACATATTGCATCTGCTTGATTGTAATAGTAATTGGACTTTTACTGTTACAGTTGTTTCATAAAGGTGTAGTTGGTTATCATGAAGACATTTTTTTTTCTAACATTATTTTAGGTTGTGTAATGTTAGGTCTCTCTCATACAATCCGAATGTGTTTTAAGGCTAGCCCTGAAATGGTGCTTCATCTAGTTTCGTGTGTGTGTGTGTGTGTGTGTGTGTGTGAGAACTGATTGTAAATCCTTTTCCTTGTCTTTCAGTGTGGCGTGATCAGTCCACGATTTGATCTCCAGCTCAAGGACTTGGAGAAGTGGCAGAACAACCTGCTGCCCTCAAGACAGTTTGGGTGAGAATCACTTTTTCACAAGTGTGCACTACACAGCTTCGATCGTCATTTTTACAGTTGAGGCTTTTGTGAGGGCGAGGCTTGCTTTATTCCTGAGGTCCTAATGTTCTTCAGTGGACTGGTTTTGTGCTCAAAGTCTCTTCTTTGGTACTTTTCCGCAGTCTTTCAGTATGGTTGCTGTTATAATATTTTGTAACTGGTACAGCTGATATAAGCCTGAGCATCCCAGTAGGCCTTTTAATAATGTGTAATGTTACGATACTTGAGTGTAAAAAGGGGGGAGGACTAGTCAATGATTGGCAATGGTGTCATGGTAAAACAGCAATTTCTGGTTTTGATCAGCATTTGTGAGGCAGAGCCGCTGAGTTACCAGGTAACAGTCAGAATCTTTATGTATAAATGATGGGTTTTATCAGAATTGTGCACTAATTAAGACAAAATGAGATAACACCTAAGCAGTAATTTTCCCCTTCGAAATAACTGAGGTCAATTGTGCCGTTTAGCACAGTCGTCTTTTCTTTCACTGTGGTGGTTAATTCATCTGAGAATGATAATTTATGCAATGTAAATTCTTGCTGTAATGCACTGAGGGTCATCTGTGAAGATTAACAAGTTGGTTTGGTAATGTTAATTATGGGATTGCCATACATATGAATATGATTGCGTGATGATCTTTCACATTGTGACTAATATAAAGCCTCTTACTTTAGTGTGTGGCTGGGTTGTGACTCGACAAATCGATTTGGTGCTTATTAGATGTTTTAGCCACCTAAAAGAGAAAAATCACACAGTAAAGTGAGAAGAATAATCGGCTATTATAGTCAATAGATGTTAGTGCAGCAAATGTTGTGCTTTCTGATGCTGTCCACGAAGAATTAAGAGCTTGTGATTGATGGCCTCATTAAGAGCAAATGGTCCTTTTGTTTGATCAGAGGTTTTTATTAGAGGCTGTAGCAGAGTCATCTAGAGACGTTTAGTGTAAATGAGTCCACCTCGTGTTGATTACTTTGTATTTACACACACATTGTTGCCTTGTGCTCAGATTTAGCAGTGATCTTGGATGTCCTTTTGTTAGTGAAAGTAGCAGGTTGTTTATGGTGTTTGTTTAGAAGAAGCATCTATAAAAGTTCACACAGCTTCTTTTAGTGAGTCGTCAATACATTTGTTTCAGGTTGTGTATTTGTGTCACTTTCAGTTTAATTATACCAGTTAAAGTACTTTATTTCCACCAAATCACAATGCGTCTACGTCTGAGCTTACTGGTGTTAACCTGCATTGATGCAGAAAACAATTGAGTCAAAAAAAATCATACTGATCGATATAGGCCATTATTGCTTCTGCCCTGCTAGCGAACCATAAAACATGTGGACGCGTGAACATGTTGAGCGAGAAAATAGGGATACACCAGCATGTAAGGAAGTAATGACTAGATAGGAAGGTGCTTCCCTTCCTATCTAGTCATTACTACATTTTCCTATTGACCTTTCTTGTGTTGTTCATTATGTGTCTATTGATGGATTTATACTGTTATCGCCTATAACTACAATTGAGCTGAATTGATGTGAAATGTTGATCATAGAACAGATTCCTCATAGCAGTTAATTTGTAGAATTTTTTAACATACAAAATGTGTAATTTTAAATCTAGTATTTCATCTATTACAAAAGTAAAGGTCCAACAGTATAGTGTCGATTTTTTAAAATAAATGTCACTCTTCTACACTAGAAAAGTTTGTGGTTGTATCCAATTGATTTTACATGTTTTTACCTTTATGTTAAAATATGAAGTAATCATATCCTACATTCGTTTTAAATTTCTTTACATTGTCTACTCTATCACATTGCCTGTGTAATACTTTGGCTGAAATGAATCCTAACGCTCTTGACTTGGTTTCTGCAGATACATTGTGCTGACCACCTCAGCTGGCATCATGGACCATGAAGAGGCCAGACGGAAACACACAGGAGGCAAAATCCTTGGATTCTTTTTCTAAGATGTAAAGAACTGCAAATAATAAAAAAAGCCAACAAGAGGAAAGCTGGTAGTGTGCTGTTGACTTCTTTCATACAAAATGTCTGTGGATAGATGCGTTTTTAAAGAGGCTCCAGCTGTTGTCAGTGGGTGACTCAGACCTTTTTGAAAAGACCACAATCCTTTAAGAGTACACTAGGTGCTGCTGGTGTTTCTGTATTCTAAAAACGGAACATAAAATGACCAATTTCCTGCAGCAACAGTCTTTGATTCTGTACATATGGTGTCATAATTATGGAAATGAAAGTGGTCTTAACATAATCGGCTAATTTGATGACTATAAAGACAAACAATAACTGATCAACAATCTTCAAATTAAGAAAACAGCTCTGAAGCAGAAAAGCCCAAATATGTTTTCACACTGCAGGATCCTGTAACCAGAAGCTGCATGTTGTAATTCTGCAGAAAAGAGATAATTGCATTTAGGATGCTTGTTAAACTTTGATGGGGGGGGGGGGCATAAAGAAAACATCAAGCACTCGCTTTGTGACTTTCAAACCAGTGAGAAGAGATCAGACGATTGATCGGCTGAACCGCTGCCATAAAATAAAGGTTACGAGAATGCCTGTGGACGTCCACAGAGACCAAAGAAACTTGCAAAGATGCTGCGAGTGAAGATCAATTTCTGCGACACGACGGGCTCGTGTCTCGGAGGACTACATCCATAAACACTATATAGTCGGCAGCGTGAAGAACTCGCGCTGCAGACAAAACTTCAAATAAGCACATGTGCGTCCCGGGCGGCTGTTAAGAGTCTGCTACACGGCCAGCGGCTTGTAAAAAGCCCTGGCTCTTCCCCCTCTCGGCGGCGTGACCTTTTCTGCCGTTCCTCTTGTGTATTTTGTCTCGTCCCCGACCTCTCCTGCAGTCTGGCTGCTGACCTCGCGTTAAGACTCTGAAGGGGAGAGGCAACAGCCCTGCTAATGCAACAGCTTTGTCCGGCTGCTCCTGGCGGGCCGAGAGCGCTCAGACAGGCTGCCTCCCTCATGGCTTCACAGCACTTAAGAGCTGCCTTGTAAAAGCAAAAAAATAAATAAAAAATACAAAACAACTTTTATGCTGCTGCTGTTTTGAGCGTAGGGAGAGGGGGGGGGTACAAAGCTCAGAGCTCAGGCTTTAAATCTCTGGTAGAGTATTTTGACATTAAATTATCTGGAGTGAGCTTTCTTGGCAGCAGAGAAATAAACCATTTGTTCAGATCTCTTGTCTGCAGCTTGATGCCACTTGTAGTTGTGAAGAGCAAAGTCTCCCAAAGAGCAACTTCCAGACCGAGTTGGTAAAAAAGAAAGACCCTGACCTTATTAGGATTCTGCAACCTGCCAGGAGCCTTCAAATCCTTTAACAGTCCCTCCTCTCCCCCCTCTTTCTCCCATCTTTGCTGTCTTTGAACCTTCAAAAAAAAAAAAAAAGAAGCAACTTCCATCAGAAATGTTGTTGGACTCCAGGGGGAAGAGATGTTTCCCCCTGGGAGAATGTTTGCTTTTAAAAAGTATTTCCTGGTGAGCTTCAGATGGTGTCATTTACTCTGCCCTTTAAAGAGGGGATGAAATGCAGTATATGCTGTAATCTAGATGGAATTATAGGTATGAAATGGAATGCGAACATCAAGAAATTGACTTTGAAAATATCAGGAATGTAAGGAAAAGAAATGTTTAGATTTTTTTTTCTATGTAAGAATGTTGCTGATTAACTTGGTTCAAAGGTCAAGTAATAAGCCATCACGGCAAATCATAAGTATAAAATTGCCACCTTCCAAGTAATATGTGTTTAGCCTCTTTTAAAGAAGAAAATTTCCCATAAACCCTAGACTAGAGGACGAATCAAGAGAATATAAAACCTTGCTACACAAACCTCTGTTTACTCAGATGTGTTTTTTTATTTCTCAGGGGGTGTGAAAAAAATATACATATAAATATATATATAATAAATCTCTCTATATATACAAAATTCCCCTAAAAAGAAGTTAAAGCATTGTAGTGTATAGATATGTATCAGAATATAGATTTTAAACTTCAATGTGTTTTAACTTTCGTTTAGATCACAAACTCAGGTCCTGGAGGGCCGAGTCACTGCAGGTCTTTGTTCCAACCAGGCAGTAACACACCTGATTCTACTAATCAACCAATAGAGCTCCTGCTGAGGACCTTCATTAGTAGAATCAGGTGTTACTGCCTGGTTGGAACAAAAACCTGCACCCACACGACCCTCCAGGACCTGAGTTTGAGCCCCCCTGGTTTAGAGCAATGGGATGAATCGATTGAGGTAAAGAGACGGTTTCAGAATCAGTTTGTTGCACTGGTTGCTTCATGTTTCTATTTCACATTCATCAATTTGAGTCCCTTAGTATCCACTGAGTAAATCGCTTTCAGAGATTTATGTGTAGATATTTCAGACTGTTCCAGAAATGGAGGAGGGGGGTGTTCCATAGACGTCTGACCCGAAGTCACTAACACACGTTTTTAAAGAGACTCCAGAAAACGGCAAGGCGACGTCATGCTGCCACACATCTGGTTGACGGGGGGGGGGGCGAGCGGCCTATGTTGCTCAGCACGTGTCAGCTGGATCCCTGAGTCGTCCCCGGGGGGCGTTTTAGAGCACCGCTGTGCAGGAGAAGAGGAGATGTGCAGCTCTCAAAACAAATAGAATACATTAATACTGAAACAAAAAGTCTGCTGTTTGGCCTGCTTTGATAGAGACAGCCGGGGGGGGGTGGGTGGGAGGAAGAGCATCTGGGGTTGAGCCTTCGTCGAAGATGTGAGGCCGAGGACGCTGTGGCGCTCTCAGGTTGTGTGTCGGGTTATTGTCTTTAGCGCGGAGGCCGAGCCATTTCCTCGCCCAAAGAACAATTAGCCAAATTAAACAGTTTTTTTTCCACTCACGCCTTGATATGGAAGAGGATCAATGCCATCAGAGGGGGGGGGAAATGGAGCCTGGGGGAGGATCAATATTATTAGAAGAAAAATAAACATCTGCTGGAAATAGCAGAAAGAGATTCTCCATTTTTTTTTTTTTTTTTTATTATCGCAAACATATTCTTTTTCCTCAGAATATTGCCTCTACCCCAGGCTGCGTATTTATCTTTCCTAATCCCTCCTGAACCTTGCTGAATCCAGCCATGAAGATCATGTCGATTTTACTTATCATGTTTGTGAAATATCCACCGCCAAAACCCAATATAAAAGAAGTGAATGGAATATAGAATAAGCATTACCAGGTACAAAATAACTAACATTGACGCTGCTCGGCAGCATTTAAATGGCCACTATGAGCGGTTTTAACTACACGCTGCCATCAGTGATTTACTGCTAAAGCAACAAAAAATCTTCCCCCAAGGAGCTCTGAATAATCCATTGACTCACATTTTGGAATTTTTACTTCACTTAAAAAAAACGAGTTCCCATGAGACACAGGACATCTTAAAACCCTGGCAATGAAATGCAAATAAATAAAATTAAGGCTATGTTTCTGTTTTTTTTTTTTTTTTTTGCACAATATGATTTTTTAAACTCAGACTTATCTGATGTTTTGGCCACTTCTAACAAGTGAAAATAACATCCCATGAACCTCCATCAAGACCTAAATTTATTCCCTAACCCTTCATTTCACATACAAGTATTCATCTTTTGAAACCTATAAATTATAGCCACATTAAAACGATTATTTCTAACAGCGATAATAGGCTATATGCTGCAATTCTACTTCAGACTAAATTAATTGCTTAATTTATGAGATATTACACTCGAGCTGCAACTAATGATTATTTTGATTGTTGATTAATGCGTTGATTATTTTCTCGATCGGTAATTCAGTCCAGAAAATGCCTGTTTACCATCACAGAAAGTCCATTATTCAACGTTCAACTGCACAGACACTGATAATTGACTTTAAAATGAATGTTGTGTCCAACAGTTAAAACTTCTGATAATAAATAAATATTTATGCATTCTAGGTGTTTTAATAAGGAAAAAGGAGGAGGTGTAATTTTAAGGATTTTTTTACATGATAATTTAAATTTAATCTCATATTGTGTCTTCAATAATTCTGTTTGTGACATAATTTGGTCTTTGTGTTGTTTCTGAGGTTGAGCAAAGCGTCCCAATGCTGCAGAATCGCTGACACATTTTTACTGTTGACACGGAGGTTCTCTGTGCAAACATCACATCAGTTACTACGGAGAGACTTGACCACCAGAGTCTGGAAACTTATTAGACGGGGTAATAGATTGTGTCAGTTAAGTGCAACGCTGCAGCAGAAGCTGAAAGCTCCTCCACCCGACACTGGAGGGCAGTAGAAAGACGTCTGATCCCCGGGACTCATCCTCCTGGCTCCTGGTCCTCATATTCTATTCAGGCCAGGCTGGTTGGCAAGCAGCAATTCTAATTATGATTGATTCAGAGATAACAGAATTAATATTGGAACGACAGTAAAAGTACGAAACGTGGATTCAGTCAAAAGAGAGAACTTTCTTTTGTTAGGCGGCTCCACATTGTCTCCCGCCGCCATAAATCACTTAGCGGGTCACAGTGAAATGAGGGAGAAAAACAAAGACGATTAGAAAAGTGAGAGTGGGAAAAAAGTAAAATAGAGGTAATTCATTTTTTAAGATTGGAAATTGAAACATTAAATATGATTTTTAATGTCACGAATCAAATATGCTGCAGAACGTAAAGGCGCCGTACGTACCTTTGTGAAGAAATCTCCAGTTATAAGAAGGCGTCCATTTCTGGTCATATTGTTCACTTATTCTACTATATTTGCCAAAAAACATTACTAAGAAAATCCATTTCTTCTTATTTGACATCAAAATCCAATCACATTTTCTTCCTGTTAAATAAAATAACATGAATTTAGTCTTATTACTAAGGGCAATTTCAACTAATAGCATCATTACAGCCACCTGTCAATCAAGGAGTGTCCTTTATGGTAGAATATTAGCTGCTGTCCTAATTATCCTCCTCATGCTAGGACACCTCCACTTTTCAATGGTCCGATCAAATGAATTTTAGTGACCTTCCCCGACTTTCTCGGTTGATAAGCCTGTGGACAGATTCCTACGTGAAGGACCCGGGCTCATGTTCTCTGACTAGTAACACCCAGCGGATATTAGCTCTGCGGCTAACGAGAGCGCTAGCCGCCTCCGCAGACACATCACCACACATTTTCACAAAAAAAAAAAACGAGTCGCCCACACACGGCTGAAACACGCAGTTTTTACTCAATAAAAGAGCAGATAACAAGCTCCAGAGTGATAGAAGACCACAGCCAACCCCCCCCCCCTTTCTGTTCAATCATTAGCCCGAACATTTCATGACAAAATCACAGTGCTCTGTTGGCGACCGACGTTGGCGGTTTGTGGGTTGGTTCAGATCTGTACGCCTGATTGATGCATATTTTTTGCGGGTAAACGGCTGGCAGCAGGACAGCAGGAGTCACCGTGTGTGTGTATCAGTGCCGGAGGGAGCAGCTTATTTCCTCCTGTTCATTCCGTACGCAGGCCGATCTGAAGCAGACAGTGATGGAGGTGCATGCACAGGACAGACCAGATTCTTGCAGTGTGGAACTGAATCAGCGATTTTCTGAGGCAGGTTGAATTTCCTGAGAAATAAATGCATCTTCTGCTGGGGGTCCACTTAAGGTCCTGGGAAAACGGTGGATTCTAGGATCCTTAAAGGATTCCGCAGCAGACACAGGGCTATCGAGCTAAAACTGCAACTGTCATCTCCACAGTTTTGATTGTGGAGAGGAAGGTTGTGCAGAAAATCGTCGTGGAGGTGAGTTGTAAATGAGGATTTGTCAATCTTGCATTTGAAGGTTCTCCACACTGAGTGAGGGGACAGTCTCCTGCAGTCTTTTCCACACCAACATTTAATCTTTTTCAGCTCTTCAGCTTCTTCTTGTGCTTCAGAAAGAAAGCAACTGAAACTCGTCAGAGATGGAGCCGATAACTGTTGAACAAGAGTCACTTCTACAGAAAAAAAAAGCCAAAAATAGAATAGACACTGGGGGAGATTTGTGTGAAATGATAGAGACACAGAGAAGTTAAACTTCCTGTGACAGCTTGTGCGGTCTCACATCTCACACATCTGGGGAGGTGCACTGTGGTGGAGGCTGTAGCGCAGGACGTGCAGCTGTGCCGACCCTTTACCATCGATTTGGTGCAGAGACAATTTTGCTGTTTAAGTCAGAATATCCCTGGCCTGCTTCTACAGTGATCTGTTCCCACTTCTTATAAGCCTCCTTTTTTGGCACAGGAAAGCTTTTTTTGCAGTAAACCACAGCTTGTTGTTGCAGGAGCAGAAGTTTTTTGTCGTCACATGGATGTTCCTCAAAAAACTGATGCAAGATGGTTCGTCTTTCTCATCTCTCATGCATGATGTAAACTATGTATGTTGTCTCTCAAATTGAATCGTAGACATCTAGACTAGTGTTTGTCTAAGACAGGGGTGTCAAACTCAGGTTCTGGAGGGCCGTGTGGCTGCAGGTATTTGTTCCAACCAGGCAGTAACACACCTGATTCTATTCTCAGCAAGAGCTTTATTGGTTGATTAGTAGAAGTAGGTCTGAGTGGTTTGCGCCAACAGTAGAGTGAGACCTTTTGTGGGTCTATTCATCAAAGTACCAGTAAAATTAGTGGTTTCACTGTTCATTCATTGTCAGTACATCTAACATCAGGGGTGGGCGACCCTGGTCCTAGAGAGATGCCATGGGTGCAGGTTTTTGTTGCAACCATTCTACTAATGAAGGTCCTCAGCAAGACCTCTATTGGTTGATCAGTAGAATCAGGTGTGTTACTGCCTGATTGCAACAAAAACCTGCACCCATGGTGGCTCCCTAGGACCAGGGTTGCCTACCCCTGGTCTAACTGATGAAGCCCCTTGGGATAAGAGGTGAAATGTCTTCCTAGACATGTGTCAAACTCAGGTCCTGGAGGGCTGAGTGGGTGCAGGTTTTTGTTGCAACCATGCAGCCACACACCTGATTCTACTAATGAAGGTCCTCAGCAAGAGCTCTATTGGTTGATCAGTAGAATCAGGTGTGTGACTGCCTGGTTGCAACAAAAACCTGCAGCCATGGCGTCTCTCTAGGACCAGGGTCGCCCACCCCTGATGTTAGATGTACTAACAATGAATGAACAGTCAAACCACTACTTTTACTGGTACTTTGATGAATATACCCACAAAGGTTAAATACCTTGGTCTCACTCCACTCTCCTCATGTTAGCAAGAACCACTCAGACCAATGAACTGATGGATGGATGTTATTATGACATGTGTAAGGAGGGAAAACACTTCACCTGCAACAGGATGCTGACCACAAGTTACCTAACAGCCACCTAATGAGAACGAGAATTTCTGAAAGTACCACTCGGGTTAATTCCAGTCTCTTTGACAGCTTCTTTACAGGATTTATTTCAAGAAACATGGCTGTGAATCAAGCCTCGCAGTAACGAAATACAATACAGCTCAGTCAGGTAAAACACAGATAAAAAAAAAGGGAAAGAAAAGAAGGAATTAAAATCAGACAATATTCTCTTCTTCAGTGTAAACAACATGGAAGTGATTTCGTTTTATAAGATTACGTAGCCAGGCGAGGCCGCTCCCGCACCAACCAAACACATCTTGTTTATGTTACTACACCGGTGTTGCATGAGATCATATTCCGCGTCGCTCCCCGGCTTCCAGCCATGTGATTTATTCCACCACCCAGCGCGGCTCCGACAGACGCCGTATCTACAAAGAGCCGAAGGAAAGGGAAATTCTGGGAAATAAATGGGTGAACAGCTGAAGGGAAGATATGAAAACGTATCTTTTGTAGAGGGGGGGGGGGACAGAGAGGGACGAGGAACGAACGAATTCAAGGTGAAATAGAGGGCTGTGCATTGTCATATGGTCATTTCACTGATACACTTATCTCATGTTTTTCACTCTGGGCCCTATCTCTGTCTGTATGCCTTATTTACTAGGGCGGACCAGCTTGGGAGGTAGGGGGAAGTGGTGGGTGGGAGGTATGTGTATATATACGTGTGTGTGTGTGTAGTCTGGTGTGCCTGTGCATATGATGAATGAGATAGTTAGGAAGCAGTGAATTTATGGCTGTGAATGCAGCCATCCATTCTGCCCTGCAGTCTCTGGCTGTCCTCAAGGGCATCCTGCTCCTCCAGGTCCCACCCCAGGGCCGGGGATCCCACCACCAACAACGCCACCAGGCAGACGGCGCCACAGAAATACCCCCCCCCACACACACACACCTTCTCCCCCTCCAACTTCCTGTTAAGCAAAAGTTAATTAGCAAGCATTGAACATAAGCTGTTAATGTACTATGCAATAACAGTTGAGGCCAAGGGGGCCGCCTTTATTAATCAGGCCCCCCCCCTTCCGTCCGACCGCCATAGATCACCTTGAGCGCTGCAGTGCGGTTTCCGTACACATGTGGATTATATAGAGTAGGGTAAGTAAGCGTGCCCAGTAAGTCACGGGGTAAGTGATTACAGTTGTGGGTTAAATAATTAATGAGTGAGCGTGTCGCGGCGCTAAAGGCACAATCATCGTGTCACATCACATCACATCACGTCCTCCTGAAAACCCAAACAGCCCCGTTTGTCTGCGCCTTTTCAAAACAATAATTAACGTAATTGTCAGGACTGTGTTGTGATCTGCACCTGTGTGGCCGAAGTGGAAATCAAACTTATATGAGGTAAATGTTCATTGTGTAGAGAAACCGCTATAGAATAATGACGCCGTCTGTGTCAAAGTCGGTTCCCTATGAGCTTCCAGTTTGCGGCAGCGGCACAAATACCAAGTATTTTCTTTCTTTTTACACAGATAAACATGGCGCTCCCCGCAAACAAGCAGCAGAAAAAAAACTAAGTTAGCAGCAAACTGGGCAACATTATGGGTCATTTAGCAGTGAAAGAGAGACTGATTTTCTTCTCCCCTTCAGGACTTTGAGAAAACCAGGCCGGCTTTAAAACAGAGTGAATATTGGACTTTCATTTATCAAAAGCTTAACAGCTTTGGAAGGTGAAAATATGTCATTGCTGTTGCTTGTTTCTCGGCTCCCGAGTGGAGCAGAAAGAGCCGCGTGGCTAGAACGGCTGTAAGGTGGAACGGTCATCGTGCATCACACGTAATTACTGTGGACTCGACAAATCTAAATTAAACAGCAAAACAACACAAACTTTAGAGAAAAAGTAGGAGAACATACTTAAAGGTGCTGACGCGAACATTTACAGCTTTTTAATTATAAGGAATTTCCACTTATTAAAAAAAAGAATGTATTGACACAGTGATACATATAATCAGAAATGATTGGTTATAAATACAGTTTATTCATGCAATTTATAAATATTTCAATATTATATTTGATATAATGAAACTGGTAAAACATTTTTAATAATAATAATAATATCTTTTTGTCTTTTTTAAATACAGAAACCTATGTAAAATCCTTTGCAGTGTAATGTTTGATATGGCACACATAGACCGTGTTGTACTGGACCCCGTCTCTTCAGCTATCGCATTCCGCACTGATTTCAAACATTTCAGTTCCAGGCAGGTTATCGGCTTCTTCTCGCATCACGTCGGCGTTTCCTGTGTGGTCAGCGCCTCAGGCCCCATCTGCCCACATCAGACTTTATTATTCGCAGGTGGTGAATCACCCTCTTTAAAGACGCGTATTCCCTGGAAAAAAAACAAAACCCGCTCCTCTATTATTATTATTATTATGCCCTCGGAACATGAGAGTTTTTTTTTTTGTTTACAACGATTATGAAAAAGCCTTTTCAGGAATAAACCGCGTCCTGAAAAGCCGAGGGTTTTTTTTTTTTTAACTAAATATGTTAATAGTCCTCAGCGATCCTCAGAGCAATCCGAGGGGATTCAGGGTCATTACAGAGTAAAAAAGCCTTACTGCATATACAATCTTATCTTGAGAAGCCACTAATAGGGAAAGTCCAATTTTGCAGCTTGGCGTCCTTCCTTAATTCTATTGCCTTATCTTTGCTTTGGAACAATCAGCCGAGGGGGCGCTTGTTGCTGCTTTTGGCTTTTCGCAGCTACTGCAGAAAATGAGTTATGAGTTGTTGTTTTTTTTATGAAGAGTTGGACTGACACCGGACGCACGGAGAGAGCGTCGCCTTAATACCGTCTCTGACCACTTATCCGGGGAGAGTTCGGCGGCCGTGTGGTGTCTGTTTGCCGTGAGACTTTTCAGGCGGGGACGCCTTCGTGATTCGGCCTCTGTCAATGTGTGTCGACTCCTGCAATTACATCATCCTGTCCTTTACAGCCACATAAATACCACAAATACTACGTGTCTGCACCACTGGAAGGATGTTAGTGGCCTGAGTGTTTGTGCTTTTTGTTGTTATTTATTTTTTTTTCTTAAATATGGAAACACGTCCGTGTGTGTGTGTGTGTGTGTGACAGAGGGAGGGAGAGGCAGCAGCTGTGGGATCCGCAGGGGCCCCGGGGTCCTAGAAGACGTCAAGCCCAGCTGGACGCCTCCGGGGGAGGTCAGGACGTGTTGACAGCCCGGCGGAGGCAGGCGAGGAAGCAGCAGTGGCTCAGGCCTCCGAAGACGCGGCGCATTTCTCTGTAATCAACGCTTTTTCCTTTGAAGGCCCGCTTCTGATGTGTGTGTCAATTCGTGGAAAAAACGTCTGAGTTTATTTCTGTGTGTGTGTGTGTGTGTGTGTGTGCGGAGCAGCTGTGCCTCCTTTCACCCTCCATGTTAATAGCATCCGTAGAACAATGCCCTCTGCGTTCACGCTAGCTCACGGGATGTTACCGCATGGACGCCGCCGCCGCCATAAAGGGAAGGAGAAAAAGAAAAAAAAGAAAAGCAGCAGTTTGCCCTCGTGTAAGTGGCCGTTTGAAAAGACAACACATCAGCTCCCAGGTCTTATCCCTCTGTTTAATTGCCTCCACCGCTGAAGCAGCTGGGTAATGCCAGATATCATTACCTCGCCTCTCCTGGAAAAATCTCTCTCTCTCTCTCTCTCTCTCTCTCTCCACGCACGGATCTGCACGCCATCAGCACCGCTGGCTGCCTCCGTTCACAGGAGCCAGGTGCAAAGGTCAAAGGCGGCGGCGGTTCCCCGCCAGCCGTCCGGCCGTGGAGGTGCCTTCCTCCTCGCTTGGCGGCCTCCATATTGATTTGATTAGTTGCTAATTAAAACTTGGCAGGCCGGGCCGGGCCCAAAGGAGATCACTCAATTAGCGAGGTGTCAGAGAGTCTAATTCTCCCTCTCTCGCCCTCTCACTCGCCGCCTTTCTCCCCCCGCCGCCCTGCTCTATCACACATCTCCATTCTGTTTAATGAGTATAAAGGATGAGTGAAAAGGGAGCGGGGATAACTCTCGGAGGAAAGCGGGCCGAGCGCTCACGAGGAGCTGGAAGCATCCAGCCCTGTAATCCTTCCGCTAATCTTTGCTTAAAGATGCGGCGTCGTAACGCGGCGGCCCGCGGACGTCCGGCACGGCGCCCGCTACCCTCTCTTGTCTGGCAACTCACAGGCTGCTTGAGCTTCCAGAGGCTCCGAGATCCTGTCCTTATGTCTGTCAAAGACGGCAGATCCTCGGAACGCCGTCTTATTCCGACGGCTGCTTCTACGCGCTGATCCCGCTCGTTTCTGGATGATGTTGAATCTACTTTTTTCACATTTCATGCTACATTTTAGCACATATAGCCCAACTTCTGTCCTTGTAGCAGCCTATAACATGACAAATTTGCCCTCTTTAAATTGTAATGATATAATAACTGTCTAATAACATAATAAAAGTACTGGAATAATAATAATGTAGTAACTTAGTAACAAGCTCATATTGTAATCGGTTTATTATCTTATCAGTTCAGGACTTTTATTACATTATTGGCCTGTTACAAGGCCCGTGCACCTGTTTAAAGAGGCTAAATTTATTAGATTATTACTGTTGTTGCTACGTTATCGGCCGGCCCAGTCCTCTGATCCGTTGGTTCTGTAAACCACGCGGAGCCTGGGATGCACAGAGGGAAGCGTCGGGGACGTGTGAGCGGGACTATTTGTCTACGTCGTTATCAGTTAGCAGCAGGAGTCTCGCCTCCTCTGATTCCTCTTCGCTCGCAGCGACTCGCCGTCTCCGGAGTCAGCCCCCACGCGGACCTCCTCGGCTTTACCAGCCGCCCCCCCCCTCACCACCACCACCACCACCACCACGACCGGGGAACTTATCATTGTCAGAGCGGATTTAGATACTGTATGTGGCTCTAATGCATGTTGACATATGCGGGCACACATGCGCTCACAGGTGATTAATTCTATAGGAAGAAGAGCTGTTGGAGATGGCGGCGTGGATAAGGAAACGTTCTGGGGGGGGGGGGGGGGGGCTGCGTTAGAAGAATAATAGCCAGAGAACAGAAAAGGTAGATGTTTCCTTATAAATAATCAATCCTCTATTTCTGATTTATGTGACATGTGAGTTTGATTTTGAGGCTGCAAACTCACACCCACACAAATACAAAATACTGCAGCAGCTTTGCTAAATGTCTGCATTGTTAAGCTTGGCACACACACACACACACACACACACACCCACCCTACCCCACCACCTCCCTGCTCCTGGCGAGCCGGACAGGGCCTGCATTCATTAGTCAACCTCAGACTCTTATATAATATTAACAAGCAGCAGTTTATGTGGCTGCGGTGACTTGGTGCTTCCAGTCAGGTCTGGGCCTGGGTGACTAACCTGGAAGCTTCCGGACAGCAGGCCTCCATGCCGCCGTTTCTACTAGTGAAGGAACGTAACAGTGAAATCGCACCGCCAGCTGTGGCGGCTCCTTCCTTGCTGATTGGCTTTGAATAAGCCTGAATGGCGTGCTGCTCCGTGACGTAGACGCCGGGACATTGTCTGATGGCGGGACGCACACTGGGAGCGGATCCCCTTGACATGCATGAATAACGTGAACAGATTAGTCCTATCATTCACGGAATTATGCCGCTGCCATGCAGAGCTGAGGGCAAACACAGACACTGGCATGTGGAATTTCAGTTCTTATAATATTGAGTTGTAGCCTAAATGGAACGTTTACTCAGCTGTTTTCTCCATCATAAACTGAGCGACAACAAGCGACAGCAAGATTTTGGTTATTTTAATGAGTGTTTGTGCGTCTCGTGTTTTTTTTTTTTCTGTGGTTAGAAGTGGGCGGGCTCAGGTGGGAAAAGTGACGTCATATATTTCCTTGGTAAAAGTGAACGTACCCATAAACTGTGGGGAGATATTTATAGGCCCATTTTAGACAACGTCTTTTATGACGTTTTAAGTTGTTTTTTTTATATATATAATTTTATTTGGAAAAGAACAGCCTATTATTTTTCTATTTTCTGTGTTTTTTTTCCTTTAAAGTTCAGTTTTCTATCGCTAAAAACAAGCAATCTGTTAAAACTTTGAAGCAACTTTAAGACTTTATTCATCAACTTTATTCATTTATTTGTTATTGCTTACTTATTTATTACTGATGTAAAAACAATATTTGCATTACATTTCACATTTTTACATAAATATAATATATTTCCCTTTTTTTTCCCCAAACATTACCATATTCATTTTTGTCATTAATTGATTATTTTAAAGAGAAATACTCACACCTTGAGTTTTCTGGAGCTTAATCAGGCTGCTGTTGCTGTAGAAAATGAACAGTGTCACAAAAATGTATTATGTGCTAAAATTCCCCAAAAAATATCATCCCAGAAATATAATCAATTTATAAATTATTCAGACTAAGGAGTTTGTTTTGTAATCAATCATCTCTACAGCTGCAAACCTATTAAAAACCGTCTAATATATCGACGTCTCTGTGAAGTCAGACCACCCACTCATTCTGCACAGGCTACTTAGAAACGCCTCCTGTTGTGATGTCACAAGAGGAGTGGACGTTTAAAAAAGCAAAGAAACTGGATGTTGAAGCTGCTTTTCCGCTTCCAGAGCGTTTTTACTGCACTTCTGTTTGTCCGATCGACCCCAGCTCTCTGAGCGGTGCAACTATTCCAGACTGAGTGTGTGAGGAGGCAGACTGTATTGCTGCTATAAATCCAACTACATGTTTTGAACTATAGAAGCATCTGCATCATTTTCTCAATAGACCAAGAAAATGTATATATCTATATCTTTACCTACCTCCCTTTAGATTTTATCCTTCACCCTAAAACAATAGAATCCCGATTCTTGTGCTTGCACCATTGAAAAATCAAATCCACGTCCACATCTGCTTTTAAGAACCTTTTTCCTCCTTTACTCTGGATGATCTCCAGAACAGACCACTGACAAGCTCCGCTGGAACCGTCTCCTTAGCAGAAAGCGCTTCCAGTGAACACCGTCTCTGTCCTTTTTCTTCTTCTTCTTCTTCTTCTTCTCTATTTCAAGGCCAGTTTTCTGTAACCGTAATGGATCGCGGAAAAACCCGGATCAGAACACAGCCTCCATGATGTCATTCATCTTAGTTCAAAAATACAATCTGTAAGGAAGTCGGCGCGTGTGACGGGGGACAAAAGGACGAGGAGTCTATGGGTGTAATGGAGATAGTAGGAGAAACAGTGGGCCACATACAAAAAGAGAAACTGATAACCCACACAGTCGTGGGATGTGTGTGTGTGTGAGAGTGTGTGTGTGTGTGAGAGTGTGTGTGTGTGTGTGTGTGTGAGAGTGTGTGTGTGTGCGTCAGGTGACAGAGAAGGATGGGGACATGGGCAGGTCCTGGTAATGAAGGACTGATAAGTCCCTATTTCCTGGGCTTGGGTTAATTGTGCCTACAGATAAAGGGTAATAAATTGTCACGGGGTAATGGCAGCAGCCTGGGCTCGGCCCTGTTCCACATTCATCATGACTGGCCGGGCCCAGGCAGGACTCAGGGAGGGAGAGAGGCAGGGAGAGGAAAACGCTGGCAGGGCCGGAGCAGGACGAGTGTGTGTGTGTGTGTGTGTGTGTGTCTCACCGACACACAGCCGCCAGGGGGAAGCGTCGACAGGCTGCGTTCCTGCGGACCTTAGTTGGACATATCAGATTGACATTATCGCAAATACGTGTTTGATGAACACTTGATGAGGTTAGGGAAAGGCCGCGAGGTCACTGCACGACTGTGAGAAAAGTGAAACTTAAAGAGGAACTGAAGAGGTCTGAACTGTGTCACCACATCTAAAAAAACGCTGATCTCAACATGTCGGGGGGATTCTAAGAAATGTAAAGGGCTGATCTCTGATAATGTCACATGTTGGAACAAGGCTTACGCTAGTGATGCATCTTTATCAAACCAATTAGCATCATGCATATACCGAGTGAACACAAGATTCAATATTATAGTGTCATAGGAATGCTAACAAATGCCTTTATTTTTAATCTCTAGCTTCCTTTCCCAGACTAGAGTACTGTACAGTGGCGATTATTCTCTTATAATATACTATATTGCTTTTTACTCATTTGGCCTGGTACACATGCGGTAGGAATGCATTTCTAACCATAAATAACCGCAGCTGACTTCAAAAACGGTTCTCAGGGAAACAATCATCCTCGACGAGAACAGGACGCCGTGTGTGTGTTTCAGTATTGATTCAGCTGTTCTCTGATTGAAGCTCTGGAACTACTTTTCCAAAGCGCTGCTTCCCTTTGCTGCCTCCTGCAGCTTTTTCTCTTTCGCTCTGTATCTGTTGCCTCAAGGGCGTCGTTGCTGCGAGACACTCAGCACGAACACGGCTGCACATTTGCAAAAGCAACCAACTTGCTTCCAGGTAGATATCAAATAACATATAACATACAGTTCCTACACTGGAAAGACGATAAAGGTCGACAACAGGAGGAATGCAGCGGTAAAAATTATACTTTCCTATCTGTTTATTTATTTAAACAAATTAAAAGAGATTATTATTATTAAAATAGAGATGAATAAACATTGGAAAATAAAATGGAAATGAATTGATTAATAAACTCATGTAAAAGCACAGTCCAATTGTTAAAGTTTAACACAAATCTGCAGCTTTTTAATGTGCTAATAATCCCACTAATGTCTAATAGCAGTTTGGCTGCCACCAGCGTAATATGTAATTTCCCAAAATCCTAATGTCTATTAGGTTTGAAAGGGATTTGTTTGCCAGACGGTGAAAAAAAAGCTTCAGATTTCAAACGGTAATGGTTTCCCACAAATGCAATAAATCACCAATATACTCAGAATGTGCAGCTTAAACGACTTAACAGCCAGGAAGATGTTCTTTAGGTTCCTGCCTGTTTTAAACGGCCCAGCTTCATTCCATTTAAACATTAAAGTCTGGCAAACGACTGACAGCAGCCAAACTCAAATTAATGTCAGAGAACGCAGGAAAGAATGGCAGCTCTCCTGTGCAGGTGCAACGCTGTGTTTGAGCCAATTGCTCTTGAAGAATTTCTAAATTTTTCACCCTCCCAGACACTGCTGGAAGAACGCGGAGGCTGATTTCAAGTCATTTTCTGCTACATTTCTCCTGCTTTTTTTTGCTGGTACGGAGATGCATTCGCAGCACGATAACATGACACACGGCGCGATTAGTGCACCATAAAAAAAAGCAACGGGACTGAGAATCCAGCCGACTAGCTACCCTCATCAAACATGTGATTAGTGCGTGCATTTATGCGGCGGCGGTGCTCAGTGTGTTTGCAGCTGCAGGGGAAGATAATAGGTATCCATCGGTTCACAGGATTATACCATAATAATGTTGTCCAGAGCCTCGTGTTTCCAGTTCCTGCAATTATTCTCAGGTTTTTCACATTTTACGAGAAGTCTTTGTATGTGATCATTATGCATGTCTACATGGTGTCATCAGAGGGAAATGGTGGAGGACTTTCACCCCCCCCACACACACACACACACACACACACACACACTTCAAATTGGGAATAAACCTGTCTGAGTTTAACTCAGTTCTTAACAACTTAAAGACGGTTTTAGCTTCGGCAGCTAACAGCTGAGCCGGTAACGTTGCAGGTGCTCCGGCGAGTTAACATTTTCTAAAAAGCAGCTTCTACCTGCTGATAACCACAGGAGCAGCCGGGCGAACGGGTCGAGGAGCTACGGGAGGAGGCGTGAAGGGGATTTCTTATCCTCCCGCGACACAGACGCAGCAGATCAGTCGAAAGTAAATAAACCACGTTAAGCACAGACAGGGTTATCTAAAAAAAAAAAAAAAATACTCCCGGCTCGTTCAGATGTTGCACCGTGTCCTTTCAGCTCTGAAGCTGCGTGTGTGTGTGTGTCTCCATCAGACATATGAAAACACGCCGGCTGCTTTCCACAGACTCACACTTGGCTCCCGCAGCATTAAAAATTCTACCTTGGCTATAGATTTCATGATGTAGACACGTCCCACACGGTTTCTCCGTACATCATGTTGCTCCGACTTTTCTGGACTGATTTCAAACGGCAAATTTCTCTTTGTTTATTTGTCTGCATAGTTAAAAAAAATGAAAATATGACAAAAATGATAAATAATAGATCATACACAGTGCAGGGGAAAGCAGAAAACCCACAAGGCTTATTTTAAGCCTCCGTCTGAATAATTTCACAATGTTATAGCAAATAAAAACTAACATACAGAAAATAATATAACTACAAAAAACTAGTCCAAACTTCTAATATAAAATCCCATGCATGGTACAATTATATAAGCAAAGAGAGGGCAAAAACTCTGAACAGATTTTCTGCTTTACACACATTTTGCAATTTGAAATGGCACTTTTATTAAAACAGTTCTCTGCACGTTTTCCATTACAAAAAGCTGCATGTGTGCATATCTGCATACATTTTTGTGCATGTGATTTTGTTCATTTGAACTATTACAGTATTAGAATCTGCTAATATAAATCATGCATGTGCCATTTTGTGCAACAGTTTGGTTTTGACAATGCGAGATATGCAAGATTGCAAGATATGTGAGGTATTTTGCAGTTTGTGTGTGTGTGTGTGTGTGTGTGTGGTTTTGTGAAATGTGGCAAGTATTAAAAAAATGCATTTTCAATCAAGCTGGAAAGATAAATGCTGCTATTATCACACAGGCTGACCCACAATAAAATATTCCGTTCAAACAGCTCCAGTTAGATGCATTTTCTTCCGTACAGAAACAATCGGGGGTTGCATGTTTTAGTGGGTGTGGGCCGCCGCTGTGACAGATCCCTCCTTCACCCTGAGAGATGGCGGTAGTCAGGGGTTGGCGCGGCGGCTGAAGAATGATGCATCTCACACATTATACAGCAGAGCTGCTCCCACGGAGGAAGTTGATGTCCCCGCCACGCGATGATGACACTCAGCGCGCCGTGACATATGATGTGTGTACAAACAGTAAGCACACAGGCCGGGCTGTTGTTCCTGCTGACTGTTTTATGTGGGTCACACACGGAGCGCTGGGGCGCGGCGGGGGGAGATGGGACGTTTTTCATGTTCCCCATAAAGGAGGGGGAAAACAACGCCCTTGAGATGTGACTCCTCGTCTTCCGAGCAAATCACCGCGCAGAGTTATGTGGTGCACCTCAGTGACATTGAACCTGTGAGGGAAGTTGCACTATTCATGTGTTCTCCAGCCTGCGTTCGGTTACTCCCCCCCTCCTCCTCCTCCTCCCGCTCTCTGAAGCTCATTTCACTAACGAGCGGTGTAAACGAGTCATTTAACGAGGAGGAAGATGGCGTGCAAAGGAAAAAGCTTTAGATTTTCATATGGTTTGTATTTCTCCTCAGGGGGAAAGAAACAGGACGCGGAGAAACTGCGATACGTGATGTGCTGTGATCACAACTTCGCTTTCATCACTTGGACTGTGAATATCAAAAAAATATACGATGGCCAGGAAAATGTGGTCATTATGAGGGATTTTGAAAGGAAAGAAGTCGCTGTAAGAGAGAAGAGAGAAAGGGAGGACTGAGAATCTGAAAATAATCAAAACGACTGAGGAATACAGAGACACGACCGAAAACAAAGCCACAGAAATCAGCTTGATTAGTGGGTGAACACTGAGGTGAGGTGAAGACCCCGGTTTTTCATGTTAAATGTCAAATATTAAATTATAGTGAAGTTCACTGACTTTGAAGGGAATGAAGAGCCTGAGACTCATCACATTTATATAAATGTTCAATAAAAGGAGATTAGTTGAGCAGACAGTTTTGAAACAGGACACCAATTTTTTTGTTAAAGGGACCTCTAATGACCAAGCTCTCAACTATGTTCGATGGTGATTTGGTGTGCAGCAGGTCATCGTGCATTCAATAAACAGACCAATAATTAGACATAAAAACATGCATCACAGTTACATACGATGACCATAGTGCATAAAACCATCTAAAAACATAAGTCACAGTTGGAACATGGTAAAATGCATAAAACCACAGCACATAAAGCACGTAAAACATACACACCTACACCAAGTAAACAGGATGATGAAAATATATGTATGAAAATACACATTTTTTATAGGTCTATATATATTATATAGCTGATTTGCAATACTTGATGCTTGATGTGTGTGTTTTTTTTTTCTTTTCTTTTTAAGATTTATCTTTTTAAGAGGAATGAATTGGCTGAGGGTGCAGTGACAGACTCAGACAGTTTGAAGGGTCACATGGAAATGAAAGTGAAATGGAATCAGCTGCATGTGGCGGTGAGGCATCAGCGCCACACTCCGTCGCGATGCATGCTGAGACGACACCTTACCATATTGTTGCCCGCAGGAAGGACGCTCCAGAGGGCGTTTTATCATGTTTTCTCTTCCGTAAGCACGCCCTCAAGGGCATTTCATCACATTTTCTCCTCCGTGAGGGCACCCACTAGGGCATTTTATCACATTTAGTCCACCGGAAAGGCACCCTAGAGGGCACTTTATCACGTTGTCTTGAACAGCGGGCCACCCAGAGGACACTATCATATTTTATCTACCATCTTGGGTGCCCCCAAGAGGGCACTTTCTGCAGCATCTTTTGGAGCATCGGGACACCAGGGGGGCCTCTGAGTCCATCCCTGACGGCAGGAAGGGATGAAACTATGAAATACTCCCTTTTTTTCCTAAGTAACATGTGTAATATGAGAAGAGAAGGAAGGAGTGGGGGGGAGAAGAGAAGCTGAAACATAAGATGAGAGTCAGTTGATTTGGACAAAGAGAATTCACAGCTTGACTGCAGGGGAAGAGAATTTCACAGCACAGAGGAGATGACAGTAGATATCAAAGGAAGGAGGAGGAGGAGGAGGAGGAGATGAAAGTAAAAAAAAAAAAGATGGAGATCCAAGAAGATGGAGAACCGATGCATGTTCAGATTCATTTGTTCTGTGGCTCTCTCTACCTGGCTGCACACACCTTCTCCCCGCTCCGCCGGTCAGTGTTCACCGCTATAAATCTTGGAGTGACATTTTGGCCGGCGAGTCCCGCGTAAACACGGCCGGCGAAAATGTCAGCGCGGGAAGGCGGACAAGCCCGACTCCGGGAAGAGGGAGAGCAGAGGCGGTAATGTCGCCACACTTTAACACACCCCCATCAGTCTCCGTGACATTTAAGAGATGTACCCCCTGGATCCCCGCGGCCGTGGCGACGCAAAGCAGCCGCTGATGAGTCGGGTTCAGGCGGTTTGATCCGATCACAGGCTCTACACATTACCCCCACTTACTGTATGTGTCATTGTTCCTGTTGCACCGGTCAGGGGCTTTGCTAAATATGCAATTTAAAAAAAAGCCGAAGCATGCACTCTGGAGAGTAAACCATGATGTATTTTTATTGTTACTTTTACAACCATTTTTTCCCTTTCTTCTTATTTTACAACCCTCTTCCTAATCCAGGCAGGTAATTGGACACATTCCACATATAGGCACACGTGTTGTTTCGTGGTTCCAACAGCAGCCTGTAACTCACAGCCTGAAACAATCTGAGCCAGAAAAGTACAGTAAAGCTGCTCTGGAGCTAAATAACTGAACTCAAATTAAAACCTAAATTCAACCTTCTTCTCCTATGACATTCTCTCTTGCTTTCTTTCGTTCTCCTCCCTCGCTGCCGACGCCGCTGCAGCATGGGGGTTGTATTGATTTCTGAATGAATAATTGAGAAAGTCGGCTTAACTGCCCTTTTCAAATTTCCCCCGGCCTCCTCTCTGATTCACGCCGCCTCCCTCCCACTTTGTCTTTCTTCTCCGTCTCCGTTCTTTACGCCCACCGCGCCTCCCTTCTCACCTTTTCCCTCCTCCCCTGACCTTCCTCTTCCCTTTCCTCTCCTCTCTTTTCCTCTGCTGATGTGGATCCTGCGCTGTGACGGGTTGTTCAGGAGGGAATGGGCTGCGCGCATGGCTGGCCAGCCGGCTTCTGCGTATCATCCGTCAGCGAGACATGCTGTTGTTTTAGAGTTCTGCTGGGAGCTGTCTCCTTGTCTCTGTCTCTTTCTTAGTTGCCTCGCACTCGCTCTCTCTCTCTCGCTCTCTCTCTCTCTCCCTCGCTGACTTATTTCCACTGTACATCTTAACTCGAACACATAGCTGATCAGCATTTTAAAATCGACCTCGGGGCTCTTTGCTCCGAGTGAATCGATGGCAGCGTCAGACCGGGCCTGAATGTTAATTTCGGCAGCGTGGGCTCGGGGAACATATCTGCTTTGTTTCAGGATAAAAGCTCCGGAAAAACAACAACATCCCCTGCTCTGTCTCCTGCACAGGTATTTGGAAATTATAAGCAGCAACAGTTTCTATTGATTTTTACAGCATATTATTGTGTTCTGGTGCTGCCCGCTGGAGGAATTCTGTCTTCTGCTTCTTCCTTTTCATGATTGAACATATAGGACTATCAAATCAGGTGTCACGCAGACATGGCCGCACTTCACAATAGCATATACACCTCATTATAAAGTCATTACCCATTACTTAATAAACATCTTATATGGAGCCACTGGATGACTTAACCAAGCACTGAATAAGTGAGCTGAAATAGCAGATAATGACAGGTTATGTATATTAGCATGTTGGCTTTTGCAATTAATTTGAAACCAATTGAGGAACTAAAAAAAATAAAATTAACATGATTAACACATTAGAGTATTTCAGATGTGCTTTTAAGCTATGGTTAAGATCATATGAAACTAGATGAAGCTCAGCACCCGTAGTTGCCGACCCTATAATGATAAAAAAAAGTCCTCTGAATTCTCCAGTGGATATGCTCTACTTCAGTGATTATCAACTGGCGGCCCGCGGGCCGAATGTGGCCCACTGAATATATAAATATATATCATTCCAACTTGTGATACATGATTGATGATTGCAAAGTGGACTAGTTTCCTGATGTGCAGGCGGCGCTGTATAAAGTCGGTGCCATTGGTGTGTGTGAATAGGTCAATGAACAATTGTAGTGTAGTTGTGGTAGTGTAAAGTGCATTCAGGGGTCGAAAACACGAGAAAAGCGCTATACGAATGGAGGCCATTTATGAGTATAGTATGACCTTTTTTGAGCAACATACTATAGTATGACCTTTTTTGAGCAACATACTATAGTATGACCTTTTTTGAGCGACATACTATAGTATGACCTTTTTTGAGCGACATACTATAGTATGACCTTTTTTGAGCGACATACTATAGTATGACGCTTTTTGAGCGACATACTATAGTATGACCTTCTTTGAGCGACATACTATAGTATGACCTTTTTTGAGCGACATACTATACTATGACATATTTTAAAGCGACATACTATAGTATGACCTTTTTTGAGCGACATACTATAGTATGACCTTTTTTGAGCAACATACTATAGTATGACGCTTTTTGAGCGACATATTATAGTATGACCTTTTTTGAGCGACATACTATAGTATGACCTTCTTTGAGCGACATACTATACTATGACATATTTTAAAGCGACATACTATAGTATGACCTTTTTTGAGCGACATACTATAGTATGACCTTTTTTGAGCAACATACTATAGTATGACCTTTTTTGAGCGACATAATATAGTAAAATCTTTTTTCTGCAAGTGCACCAGATTAATGTGTTTGCATTGCAATAACTGGTGACTGTTCAAAACACCAACAGAACACTAAGTTTCTTTCAAAATAAAATGTTTTATTACTTACTTTTCATTGACAAAATGAAACATTTTAAGAAGAAAACTAAATGAAACTACTTGCAAAGGTGGTTTTTCATAGCTCAGGAGGTTGAACGCTTGTTCGCGGATATAATGCTTGTAGGTTCAATCCCTGCATCAGGCTTTTAAAGTCAGAAACCCAAATGTTCAATGAAAGCTCAAAAAACAATGATTAAAAGAGGTGGCCAAGGTAGCTTAGTGTGTTAGAACACAGACTGGCACCTATTAGTCACAGGTTCAAATCTTAGTGACGTTTAAAGTACAACATCCAAAGTGAAGATGCTAAAAGCCCCCACAGAAGCTGTCTTCGTGTGAGGAGTTATTATGGCTTTGTGGTTTAGTCACAGTCCCTAAAGCACCAAAAATGCCAGATCTAGACAGGCATGACAAAATGCAATCCTGCTGAAAAAACTATGAGGAGGTGGTCTGTACAAAATCATCACTGAAAAGTGGTGATATAGCAAGACCTTTTTAGAGTGACATAGCATAGTATGACCATTTTTGAGCGACATAGTATAGTATGACCTTTTTTGAGCGACATACTATAGTATGACCTTTTTTGAGCGACATTGTATAGTATGATCTTTTTTGAGCGACATAGTATAGTATGAACTTTTTTGAGCGACATAGTATAGTATGACCTTTTTTGAGCGACATAGTATAGTATAACGTTTTTTGAGCGACATAGTATAGTATGACCTTTTTTGAGTGACATAGTATAGTATGAACTTTGACATAGTATAGTGTGACCATTTTTGAGCGACATAGTATAGTATGACCTTTTTTGAGTGACATAGCATAGTATGACCTTTTTTGAGAGACATACTATTGTATGACCATTTATGAGCGACATACTATAGTATGACCTTCTTTGAGCGACATAGTATAGTATGACCTTTTTTGAGCGACATAGTATAGTATGACCATTTTTGAGCGACATAGTATAGTATGACCTTTTTTGAGCGACATACTATAGTATGACCATTTATGAGCGACATTGTATAGTATGATCTTTTTTGAGCAACATAGTATAGTATGAACTTTTTGGGGCGACATAGTATAGTATGACCATTTTTGAGCGACATAGTATAGTATGACCTTTTTTGAGCGACATACTATAGTATGACCATTTATGAGCGACATTGTATAGTATGATCTTTTTTGAGCAACATAGTATAGTATGAACTTTTTGGGGCGACATAGTATAGTATGACCATTTTTGAGCGACATAGTATAGTATGACCTTTTTTGAGCGACATACTATAGTATGACCATTTATGAGCGACATTGTATAGTATGATCTTTTTTGAGCGACATAGTATAGTATGAACTTTTTGGGGCGACATAGTATAGTATGACCATTTTTGAGCGACATAGTATAGTATGACCTTTTTTGAGCGACATACTATAGTATGACCATTTATGAGCGACATTGTATAGTATGATCTTTTTTGAGCGACATAGTATAGTATGAACTTTTTGGGGCGACATAGTATAGTATGACCTTTTTTGAGCGACATACTATAGTATGACCATTTTTGGGCGACATAGTATAGTATGACCATTTTTGAGTGACATAGTATAGTATGAACTTTGACATAGTATAGTGTGACCTTTTTTGAGTGACATAGTATAGTATGAACTTTGACATAGTATAGTGTGACCATTTTTGAGCGACATAGTATAGTATGACCTTTTTTGAGCGACAAAGTATAGTATGACCATTTTTGAGCGACATAGTATAGTATGACCTTTTTTGAGTGACATAGTATAGTATGAACTTTGACATAGTATAGTGTGACCATTTTTGAGCGACATAGTATAGTATGACCTTTTTTGAGCGACATAGTATAGTATGAACTTTGACATAGTATAGTGTGACCATTTTTGAGCGACATAGTATAGTATGACCTTTTTTGAGCGACAAAGTATAGTATGAACTTTTTGGGGCGACATAGTATAGTATGACCTTTTTTGAGCGACATGGTATAGTATGACCTTTTTTGAGCGACATAGTATAGTATAACGTTTTTTGAGCGACATAGTATAGTATGAACTTTGACATAGTATAGTGTGACCTTTTTTGAGTGACATAGTATAGTATGAACTTTGACATAGTATAGTGTGACCATTTTTGAGCGACATAGTATAGTATGACCTTTTTTGAGCGACAAAGTATAGTATGACCATTTTTGAGCGACATAGTATAGTATGATCTTTTTTGAGCAACATAGTATAGTATGAACTTTTTGGGGCGACATAGTATAGTATGACCTTTTTTGAGCGACATGGTATAGTATGACCTTTTTTGAGCGACATAGTATAGTATGAACTTTTTGGGGCGACATAGTATAGTATGACCTTTTTTGAGCGACATGGTATAGTATGACCTTTTTTGAGCGACAAAGTATAGTATGACCATTTTTGAGCGACATAGTATAGTATGACCATTTTTGAGCGACATAGTATAGTATGATCTTTTTTGAGCAACATAGTATAGTATGAACTTTTTGGGGCGACATAGTATAGTATGACCTTTTTTGAGCGACATGGTATAGTATGACCTTTTTTGAGCGACAAAGTATAGTATGACCATTTTTGAGCGACATAGTATAGTATGATCTTTTTTGAGCAACATAGTATAGTATGAACTTTTTGGGGCGACATAGTATAGTATGACCTTTTTTGAGCGACATGGTATAGTATAACGTTTTTTGAGCGACATAGTATAGTATGAACTTTGACATAGTATAGTGTGACCTTTTTTGAGTGACATAGTATAGTATGAACTTTGACATAGTATAGTGTGACCATTTTTGAGCGACATAGTATAGTATGACCTTTTTTGAGCGACAAAGTATAGTATGACCATTTTTGAGCGACATAGTATAGTATGACCTTTTTTGAGTGACATACTATAGTATGACCTTTTTTGAGCGACATAGTATAGTATGAACTTTGACATAGTATAGTGTGACCATTTTTGAGCGACATAGTATAGTATGACCTTTTTTGAGTGACATAGTATAGTATGAACTTTGACATAGTATAGTGTGACCATTTTTGAGCGACATAGTATAGTATGACCTTTTTTGAGCGACAAAGTATAGTATGACCATTTCTGAGCGACATAGTATAGTATGACCTTTTTTGAGCGACATAGTATAGTATAACGTTTTTTGAGCGACATAGTATAGTATGACCTTTTTTGAGTGACATAGTATAGTATGAACTTTGACATAGTATAGTGTGACCATTTTTGAGCGACATAGTATAGTATGACCTTTTTTGAGCGACAAAGTATAGTATGACCTTTTTTGAGTGACATAGTATAGTATGAACTTTGACATAGTATAGTGTGACCATTTTTGAGCGACATAGTATAGTATGACCTTTTTTGAGCGACATAGTATAGTATGACCTTTTTTGAGCGACAAAGTATAGTATGACCATTTTTGAGCGACATAGTATAGTATGAACTTTTTTGAGCGACATACTATAATATGACCTTTTTTTAACGACATAGCATAGTATGACCTTTTTTGAGTGACATAGTATAGTATGACCATTTTTGAGCGACATAGTATAATATGACCTTTTTTTAACGACATAGCATAGTATGACCATTTTTGAGCGCCATACTATAGTATGAACTTTGACATAGTATAGTATGACCTTATTTGAGCGACATACTATAGCACAATCTTTTTCCTGCAAGTGCACCAGAATAATGTGTTTGCATTGCAATAACTGGTGGCTGTTCAAAACACCAACCAACAGAACACTAAGTTTCTTTTAAAATACTCTAAAATTAATTTTAAATAAATTAATTGTTTTTCTTTATATCTCACTTTTCGTTAAAAAAATGAAACATTTTAAGAAGAAAACTGTAAATGAAACTACTTCTCAAGGTGGTTTTTCATAGCTCAGGAGGTTAAACGCTTGTTCGCGGATGTAATGCTTGTAGGTTCAATCACTGCATCTGGCTTTTAAAGTCAGAAACCCAAATGTTCAATGAAAGCTCAAAAAACAATGAGTGGTGGCCTAGGTAGCTCAATGTGTTAGAACACGGACTGGCACCTATTAGTCACAGGTTCAAATCTTAGAGACTTTTAAAGTTCAACATCTAAAGTGAAGATGCTAAAAGCCCCCACAGAAGCTGTCTCTTTGTGAATAGTTATTGTGACATTGTGGTTTAGTTGCAGTACCTAAAGCACCATTTTTGAGCGACATAGTATAGTATGACCGTTTTTCAACGACATACTAAAGTATGACCATTTTTGAGCGACGTAGTATAGTATGACCATTTTTGAGCGACATACTATAGTATGACCATTTTTGAGCGACATAGTATAGTATGACCATTTTTGAATGACATAGTATAGTATGACCATTTTTGAGCGACATACTATAGTATGACAATTTTTGAGCGTCGTGTACAGTATGACCTCTTTTTGAGCGACATACTATAGTATGACCATTCTTGAGCGACATACTATAGTATGACCATTCTTGAGCGACATACTATAGTGTGACCATTTTTGAGCGACATAGTATAGTATGTCCATTTTGATGGACAAATTATGGTATGACCTTTTTTGAGCGACCTACTATAGTACAATCTTTTTTCTGCAAGTGCACCAGATTAATGTGTTTGCATTGAAATAAGTGGTGACTGTTCAAACCCCAACAGAACACTAAGTTTCTTTCAAAATACTCTAAAATTAATTTTAATTAAATTAATTGATTTTTTTTATTATTTACTTTTTGTTGAAAAAAGTAAAACTTTTAAGAAGAAAACTATAAATGAAAGTACTTGTGAAGGTGGTTTTCCATAGCTCAGGAGGTTGATCGCCTGTCTGCGAATGTAACACTTGTAGGTTCAATCCCTCCATCATACTTTTAAATCCAGAAACCCACATGTTCATATAGTATGACCTTTTTTGAGCGACATAATATAGTATGACCATTTTTGAGCGACATACTATAGTATGACCATTTTTCAGTGACATAATATAGTATGACCATTTTTGAGCGACATAGTATAGTATGACCATTTTTAAATGACGTAGTATAGTATGACCTTTTTTGAGCGACATAGTATAGTATGACCTTTTTTGAGCGACATACTAGTATGACCATTTTTGAGCGACATAGTATAGTATGACCATTTTTCAGCGACATAGTAGTATAGTATGACCATTTTTGAGCGACAAAGTATAGTATGACCATTTTTAAATGACGTAGTATAGTATGACCTTTTTTGAGCGACATAGTATAGTATGACCATTTTTGAGCGACATAGTATAGTATGACCATTTTTAAATGACATACTATAGTATGACCATTTTTGAGCGACATAGTATAGTATGACCATTTTTCAGCGACATAATATAGTATGACCATTTTTGAGCGACATACTATAGTATGACCATTTTTCAGCGACATAGTAGTATAGTATGACCATTTTTGAGCGACATAGTATAGTATGACCATTTTTAAATGACGTAGTATAGTATGACCTTTTTTGAGCGACATACTAGTATGACCATTTTTGAGCGACATAGTATAGTATGACCATTTTTCAGCGACATAATATAGTATGACCATTTTTCAGCGACATAGTAGTATAGTACGACCATTTTTGTGCGACATAGTATAGTATGACCATTTTTAAATGACGTAGTATAGTATGACCTTTTTTGATGGACATAGTATAGTATGACCTCTTTTTCAGCAACATAGTATAGTGTGACCATTTTTGAGCGCCATAGTATAGTATGGCCGTTTTTCAACGACATACTAAAGTATGACCATTTTTGAGCGACATAGTATAGTATGACCATTTTTGAGCGACATAGTAGTATAGTATGACCATTTTTAAATGACGTAGTATAGTATGACCTTTTTTGAGCGCCATAGTATAGTATGATCTCTTTTTCAGCGACATACTATAGTATGACCTTTTTTGATGGACATAGTATAGTATGACCTCTTTTTCAGCGACATAGTATAGTGTGACCATTTTTGAGCGACATAGTATAGTATGACCTTTTTTGAGCGCCATAGTATAGTATGATCTCTTTTTCAGCGACATAGTATAGTGTGACCATTTTTGAGCGACATAGTATAGTATGACCATTTTTGAGCGACATAGTAGTATAGTATGACCATTTTTAAATGACGTAGTATAGTATGACCTTTTTTGAGCGCCATAGTATAGTATGATCTCTTTTTCAGCGACATACTATAGTATGACCTTTTTTGATGGACATAGTATAGTATGACCTCTTTTTCAGCGACATAGTATAGTGTGACCATTTTTGAGCAACATAGTATAGTATGACCATTTTTGAGCGAAATAGTATAGTATGACCATTTTTGGGCGACATACTATAGTATGACCTTTTTGGAATGACATACTATAGTATGACCATTTTTGAGCTACATAGTATAGTATGACCATTTTTGAGCGACATACTATAGTATGACCTTTTTGGAACAACATAGTATAATATGACCTTTTTTGAGCGACATAGTATATATAGTATGACCATTTTTGAGCAACATAGTATAGTATGACCATTTTTGAGCGACATAGTATATATAGTATGACCATTTTTGAGCAACATAGTATAGTATGACCATTTTTGAGAGACATAATATAGTATGACCTTTTTTGAGCGACATAGTATATATAGTATGACCATTTTTGAGCAACATAGTATAGTATGACCATTTTTGAGCGAAATAGTATAGTATGACCATTTTTGAGCGACATACTATAGTATGACCATTTTTGAGCGACATACTATAGTATGACCTATTTTGGAACGACATAGTATAGTATGACCATTTTTGAGAGACATAGTATAGTATGAAATTTTTTGGGCTTTTTTATGTGAAATACTATAGTACGATTTTTTTTTATGTCACATACTATACCATGACGTTTTTTGAGTGACATAGTATAACATTTTGAGCGACATACTATTGTATGATGTTTTATGAGCCACTAATAGACGAAGTACCAGAACAGCCAAAATCAATAAATGATTAAAGATCTATGAATGAAATGTGCAACAATAATCTACACTTGAACCAAACCAACCTTGTTGCAGTTGTTTCAGCAGAAAATGTACTGACAGGCAGTCCTCTTAATCAATCACAGAGAGCTTGATGGTTAAGCCTGCTGCATCTGTAATCTGCACCCCGACTTTAGATGGATGAAAATCAAACATCACTTATTTAACGATCAAACCTCCAATTACTCTTAGTATAAATGAGCATAGCCGGATAGAGTAGTGGCTACCGAGTGGTTAACTTTGAAGAAGCTGCAGCGTTTTCTCATCACAACCTTACAGATTAGTGCCCAGGTCCACTGCATGTGACAGACTGAGGACTAAAAACCACTGCGTCACCAGGACTGGTTGTGTAAGTGTAAGGCCCCCTCACACAATGGAAAGACAGAGCTGTCTATTACCGACCTGAACTGTACCCGTACCCATCCGTACTGTACTATACCCAACTGAGAGTGGAAACAAGGCTGTTGTTGAGCACTTTATCAGGCTGTACCTGTCTCAGCAATATATGGAACTGACAAATTGGCATAGGATGCTTTTTCTGAGGTGAAGCAAGGAAGAATTTTTTTGACCCATGAACTCGTTTGCCTGGACTCAATCCCCTAAACCAAGCATGTTTTCTTCCAGCATACTAAGCGAACCCTTCCTGCTGCAGCTTCTGTCTGGCAGTAGTCGCTCTCCAAAACCTTTAGCGATCTGAGAACCAAAAAGGTGTAGGTGCCATAATGGATGTGGAAGGTGTCAGTAAGGCCTGTTGACTGTTCAGCTGTAGATGTGTGGTTTCCATCGAGCTTAGTTCTGCAGTGGCACATTGTGCACGTTCGAGGGAGGCTGCAGTAATAAGCACAGTGAAACTTGATCTTTTCATTTTCTTAATTCACAACCACTTTAATGGCTCCGTAATCATGTTTCCAATCCACACTTATGTCTTTATTTTTTTTTCCAATGTAAAAAGTATTTCTTATACTTCAGAATTTTTTCATTGTTGCATTAAGTTGTTGAAGAATGAGTTTTCATAAAGATTGTCAACGTGGCTTAGTTATTGTGTTATGGCCATTTTAAATAATGGCCCTTTGGGGTCTTGACAATAGAAACAATGAGATCTCCATATATCTAAATAATTTGGGTTTGAAACTTGTGTGATTTATTTCCGGGTTCCATTTCTTTTTTCTTCTGCAAAAAACAACCTTGAAAATTACCTTAATATATAAAATATTTTATAAAAGTACATTTTTCACACCAAATAAAAGAGAAGAAGTGATTATGCATAGTAGGACATAGTACTAATACTCGATATATACACTCACACCTAACACCATATTAAATTGCAAAAACTGATCACAATGTGCACATTTTTTCCAGGTATTTTGCTTTGAGTTCATGGATAGATTTAGATAGTCTTCCTGTTGATTAGTTCATTGATACTCTTATAGACTACCTGCTTTATCAATCGTTCCTGATGAACTCTAAATGGGGCATTCAACGGCACAGATCAATTCCAGATCATTACCTCCTCATGTTTAGTCATCTTTTCTACAACCTCTCACGCAAAGTGGAGCAGCATCCTAACTTAAGAAGCTACTAATTCCCAAAACAAATGTTTATCTTCATATTCGGTGCAAAGCCATGTCCCCGGGGAAGGATCTAGGTTTACATTGTTTTCCATTGCTTGTGTTTCAATTGCACGGCTCTAAGAATAGCCGTAGCCACCGGTGGCAGTGGGCTGAGCTAGCCAGCAGCCCTGCACATTCAATGCAACTGCTAAATCACTTACGTGTTAATGAAGTGTCGGTTTTATATGGAAATCTCTCACTCGCTGGCTGTGATGTCTTTTTTTTTTTCTCCCCCCTCCCCAAGTCTGGAAATAACCCAAATATAACACATCATAATGCGGCATAACACATAACGCTTGCATTACATCTGTCGCCGCTTTGAGCAGGCAGACTTATTACTGGAAGAAGTCAGGACTCACAAATATAAATCTGTTTTTTTTAATCGTTCCGTACTGACAGAGGTGTGGTTCAGCGGTTCAGTTCTCATGGTGTTTGAAAGAAAGATGTTTGGAAGGTAGATTAAGGCCCAAGCTGACCTGTGATGGGCATCCAGGATCACATGTGACCTCCACATGTGTGTCACTGTGGAACTTTGTGTGAAATTTACTATGTTAAACACAGTGATGTAACTGTACAATTATTTCAGTAGATTGCTGTATAAAATATCACTAGAGAAGAATTACATAACGTAACATATAATATATATAATATACATATAATAATATTGCAAATAGACCTGAAATCTGAGTACTTAATTGATTTCATTGTACAATTAATCACCCAATACTGTAAATAAAACTGTAATAACATTGTTTAATTGTTTTTTTTTTTTTAATTTTACAGTAAAGGCATTATACTGTCAAAATACATGTAGTACTTCTACTGTCAAAAGTAATTACAGTAACTTTCTGGATAATCACTGCCAGTTAGTTACCATAAATATTAAGGTGATGATTTAACATAGTGAGTGAGTGTGTGTGTGTGTGTGTGTGTGTGTGTGTGTGTGTGTGTGTGTGTATAACAGGGCACAGCTCTGGCTGCAAAGGCTGTGAGGGAACGACAGGGCCAGAGATATGTTTTTCAGTGCTGGCTTTCCTCACTTTTTTTGTTTTCATGATTCGAGTCCAGAAAAGTATGACGAGCACTAACTCAACCGGCGTGAAAATGGACAAAAAAGAAAAGGAGGTCTTTGTCCAACATTCATAAACCCTCCTGACTGTTTTTTTTTTTCCATGTCAGCCTGATGCACGGCAGAGCTCGGTGGACAGTTCCCACTATTCTCCCCATGAATTCATTTATGAATCCTATGAACTCACGTAATTCTCGGCAGATCTTCCATCGCCTTTTGGTCCTGTTGTGTGTGAGAGTAAGAGCCCGTGTCTTCAGGCCTTTCACTCACACACACCTCGTACCGGCAGGTGTGTAAGTGGAGGCTCGACAGCTGCCCCCCCCCCCCCACCCCGATCAATGTGGCCTTGGCCTGCTTCCCCCTCCTAACGCTCTCGCTGTTGTTATCCATCCGATCGTTGATGTTTTCAGACACTTCACCATGTACGGCAGACGCCGACCTGTCACCTCTCGCTGCCGCTCCCACGGCGTCTGCCCCCCCCCCCCCCACGTGGCCCCTCCCCACCCCGCTCACGCTGTCGTTCCTCGCTGTCTGTGGAGCGGTTATTAAAATATTTAGCACCCGCTCCAGCCCCCGTCATGTTCTGCGGCGGCACTCGAAATGGGATTCGACTGTTAAGGATCTTTTTTTTTATTTTCCTCTCGCTTTCGGCGGAGTCGCGGCTCTCCGCGCAGCGTGCTGGCCCTGAAAGATGATGTCATTATTCCGTCCACCGGGAAGACGATAGCAGAGATAAGTGTCATTACCAGCCAGCTGGTGATCACAGTCCCACCATTTACGTGTCGTTTTTTTCTCCTTTTAATGGCAGTGGTGGTTTTTACAACCTACAGATTTGACTGATTATCATATCAGCTCGGAGTGTTCCACTTGTCGGACTTGAATGTTTTAAAAAGGAAAAGCGTTGCCGGATGTTGCAAGGAGCAGAAAGGGCGTAAAAACAGCGGGGTTGGAGACGCAAGGAGAAAAGTCCGTGGAGCTAATCGCATATTCAGTGTAGCTGATGACAGAATATTCGTACCCCTGAGCTGTCACATGTTCCATAAGCTGAATACATCTCAGCCACCGAGGCGCAGCAATGGCGTCCTTGGGAACGGAGCGCAGGTTTTGGGGGTGCTTCGATTGAAAAACGCAGTGTCACTTCATGTTTTTTTCCCAAAGAAAACAAGCTGTAAACACAACCTTGACATATAAAATGATCACCTTTTAGTTTTTATGTGACAGACGTGTTTTTATCACAAAGCAAAGCAAAGCAAAGCAAAGCCAACTGTGGCTGCTGGGAAACCACCAAAATGTATGATTTTAATATATTCTAAAAAAATATATATACTATATATACTGGGTATATATGTATTGGTTCATTGATTATGTTTATATATAAAATATTACTAATTTTGCTACTATTAATTTTCTTCAGAATAAAAAGCATAATAATGGCCACAAAATCTCACTCAAAAAATGCAAATAACTGTGACTGGAAACACTTGAATATTATTTATTTAATTGCAGGGAATATCACATCCAGAGAAACCATCTTTTTTTTTAGTCATTAAGTAAGAAAAACACCAGGACCTCTCACTGTCAGGACATTTGGGGCAAGATATAATAAAGATATAATATGAAACTAGAATCTGGCTATGCAGGTGCAAGACATTCACATTCAGATTCTGATTCACTTCATTGGTTTTGTCCCTTGAAGGCTGATTGCAGGTCAACATCCATTCATTCTGGCACCCGTTGGAAGGTCCATTCACAGCAATGTTACAAACAGCAGAAAATTCAACACGATCTAGAAACCAGGATTTTTTCTGGATCATTATCAAAACGCATTCATCTGTTCATGGGACCGTTCCTAACATTTGTTGAAAGTTTCATGTAAATCCACCTAGAACTTTTCGAGCTATCGTGCTAAAAAACAGACAGACGCAGGTGAAAACGCAACCTCCTCGGTGGAAGTAATAATTAAATATCTAAGAGAAACTAATCTAGATAAGGAAACCTAGTTTTTACTTTTTCTTTTGTCCTATCAGCATCCATGTATTTATTAATCCTTACTGATGCGTGTGTCACATCATATCTTGCTCTCAACTGTTTTCAAGACTTGTGTTAGAATTTAGCGTAGGAAGGCTTAGTAGATTTATTACTGACTATAAATCCTGTCCTGTTGTTAATAGCGAGGAAACATTTCTTTAGGATTAATTGAATGAAGCGCTGTGTGTGAATCCCGATGTTAACGGGTGAATTTATGTATTGTTCTGCATAATGTGCTGCTGTCACCTGCTGTAAATCCTGTGTCCAAGCAGGTAAACTCTTCCCCTGTTGTTATTTAGTAGTTTTGAGTGTTCAGAATAATGACTGCGCTGTAAATCCTGTTGGTGTGAGGGCCTCCTACGTCACGTCATATTCTTCCCATGGTTCTGTTGGTTATTGTCGTGCAGAAGAACGAGGTTTTAGCCCTGGGTTTTGGTCAAATCTAAAATCTACTAGGTTTAGCATAAGGGGTGAGAGACTCTTCAAACATGGAAAAATCATCCAAAATGAGCCATCTGTGTGCTGGCAAGCAAACTGCCATTAATGGCCAGATGGACACTTGATGCTTTCTTGGATTAACACTTGACTTGGCTACGAACCTCAGGGTTAGACCATCACAGGATCTACAGATCAGTGCTAATTGTTTCCAAAATGCAGAAAGTCAAACTAACTTCTGTGGGGGGTCACTTACAGTCATTCTTTGCTTGGGCTGCTACAGTACACACGTCTTCATTTTGCCCCTAAAAATCCAACCTGTACGTTGCAAAGGTTTGATATTTTGCATTCAGGAGCTCAGCTTTTTATTTCAAAGGGCTCTGTGCAGCATATGTGAGACAGTTTGTATGTAGAACTCTTTTGGTGTGGTGGGTTGTAACAGAACTCAATGAACGAGATCCTACTTGACTTTCCCATCGACGTCAACAGGTGGAACGACAAGTGTTGGGAACCCGTGTGCCTCTCTGCTGCTCTTTATAAATGAAAAAAAAAACAGCATAACCACCACCTCAACAAACACGGGGTTATCTGACTAGAAACACCGTGCAGATACTGGCCCTCCATCTAATGAGATGATTACAGCCACTAGAGCTGATTCCCCTGGTGGGTAATTTCGTCCAAAAGTGAGATCCGACACTTCACAACTCAACTGTTTGTCCTGCGTTTGTGTGTCACAGCGACAGCGCGGGGAGAGGAACAGGCTGCATGGCACGAAACGCAGAAGGTGGAGACATTTTGGGTTATTACGAAAAGTGGAAATCACCTGGTGCAATCACGCGAGTACGAGAGTGAAGCTGCAAACCAAACCACGTTAAAAGCCTCAAAGATGACATTCATTGCAAAACAGTTATTGACTTTGAATGCAACACACTTCCTATTGAGATAGGATACATGAGAATGGCATTGATCATTCTACTTTACGTAATTTGTGTCTATCGCAGTTATACAGAAAAGAGAGATGAAGGGTAGGAGAGAAAATTTATGAGGAGGAATGGAAGATGTGAGTTTATCCTTGTACTCACCTGGTTAACAAGCTCAAAATAACAGCATTTATGTATTTGTAGGTTAAATTCAAATTCAAATGTATGTATTCAAATTAAATAGTTTGAATACATAGTTCACTGAGGAATAAAACTGACTGACAATCTGATTTATTTTTGCTAATGTTAAAGTAGTTAAAAACTCATGATTACGACCCAGTTCCTGTGTCTCTAAACCCATCGATACAATATATAAAACATGTTTAAAAATGCATCACAAATATATACTTTCATTATTTTTTCCCAAAAAGCTAAATAATAATAATAATAATTATTATTATTATTTTTGGGGGTTTTGCAATAATTGCTTCAAACAGGAGTAAACGGTGTGTTTGCTGGGGACTATTTTCAGCTGCGGATTGATACACACTCGTAGCCGCAGGGGTGTTGTCTCAAAATAATCTACGGTGCCCGTGTTCATCACAACGAAGCAACTTGTCACCCAGCGCGACTGTGTTACCACTGATGTGTTTTTAATAGTTTTCGGACGGCGGCGGCCTGAGGAACACGAGGATGAGCTGTATCTGTGTATATCTGCCGACATCTGCTCCATACAAGTACAATATCAGACTTGTGCTTTTTTTACTTTGTCAGAAATAAATAAATAAGATGTTTTTTTCAATTCAGAATAAATACAATTTTAAACAGTCCTCAGGGTAATAATATAGGTGTGTTGTATTGATACTGGCTGTATTATAGGTGTGAAACCTGCAGATTGTTCATCAGTAACACAGTGCATTGTGGTTAATGTATTCCGTGGTACATTCTAGCTCTCTCGGCTGCAGATGGCCGTGCTACAGTAGCGAGAGACGCCTACTATCACTGTTATTACAATCTCTCCCCGTTTCGCGGGGGCGCTAATTAATCAAGCGGCGCGCGCGCGTGTCAGCGAGCTACAGTTAAAAGCTGAGAACGCTCATCAGCGTGTTTATCCGCCATTAATCCGAGTCATTTCCTCCCGTCAGCGGGGTAGCTTTTAGCGTTTCGCGTTGCATCACCGCCGCTCCTCCTCCTGCGGGCGCGAGGCCCTGTCGTACTCCTCTCCTCGAGCCCGGGCCTCCGCACGCGATGCTTTTTTTTTTTTTTTATATTTCCTGTTTACTGGAGAAACACACGGCTAACGGGACGGATCAGGGCGTGTGTTCCCCCGGGGCTTCTGGGTACGGGGGACAGATCTGTCGGCACCGGGGGGGGGTCTCCTTTGATCAGGACCTGTCAAACAATAGAACCACGCTGCCTGGTGTCAGGAAGTCACACACACACACACACACACACAAATTCGGGTCCTGTTTTGCAGTCAGATTCTATAGTATATTTGTAAAAGAAATCAGCTACACATGTGTAATACTTACACTAATATTTCTCAGTGAATGCTTCGTTTTTGCCCACGTTTTTTGGGAGTCACCATCCATTGGAAGCGTTTTAACTTTCCCTGTAGGTGCATCATTACAGAGCTCTGTTACGACGTGTGGGTGAGAATCTCGCCGAGGCCAAATTTGCAGAAAACACGTGGCAGCAACTCTGTGTACCCGCCACCATCCCAACACTCGGGAAATACCCGAGACGTGAAGCGATGGTTGAAGGCCAGAATGATGGGGGGGGGTTGGAACTTCCTTCAACAATAGGCGCCGTGGAGCGTCACAAACACCAAATAAAACAGCAGTTTGGAAGAAAACAAACACACAAGCGTTTGTTAAGATAAGTTTAAGCACCGTTTTTTATGAGAATTACATGTAGGAAAAATTAGCGAAACGGCAAAGTAACGATTTATATAAACGTCTCGTAAGGAGTTTCACGAGCGTGAGCTGTTTGCCAGCGTTTGGCCTCAACAATACAGGAGAATAATGGACGTGATGGGAGTTTATTGTTGGTCCTGGCTCCGTCTGAAAGCTCTGATTTGAAGAGCGATTCTCCTGCAGATGGCGTAAATGAAATGCAGATGCAGAGGTGTCATAAAGATCTGATGGCGACTCACGGCTTTGTGGGTATTTTTTTGTGGGGGTGAATTCATCTCAGATCCCTGAAAGGTGATTTGGGCAAAGTTTGGAGTCAAACACATTTTCTAGGTTAATGTGGAATAATTTCAGTAAAAAACTGTAATTAGTGATTGGCCATCTTATGTTATATTGTTATAACATATAGTATATATAATTATATATTATATATTAATTATATATAACAACAGATGGTTATTATATATTGATATAAATAAATATCAATATGGATATAAATATATAGTATATATATATATATATATATACATGTATAATATATATTATATATACATACATATACATATATATATATATATATATATATATATATATATATATATATATATATATATATATATATATATATATTTATATATATAAGTTAAGTATTAACTGTTTATTCTTTTGCTTTCTTGCTCATTTTATTAAATCAGTTTATGTAGGTTTAAATGTATTATATTATGTTATTTACCAGTAAATACGCTGTAATAAATGATCTTCCTGTTAAACAGTCCATACATTCACTAATTACCACTTGGTGTGTCACTGCTGGAGCACAGAGTCAGTCTGAGCTGTTTTTCCATAGAATTTTATTTCCAAAAAGCAGTCAGAGAAAAGTAAAACAAGCCAGTCAAATACAACAAAAACAAATGTCCCAAAGGGAAGGAAGAAAAAAAAAAAGCTGATGAAGACAGAAGGCCTGATGATCTATACAACAGCAGACATCTTTTTGGTGTTGCGGTGCCAGTGAATCACTCGACAGACTCGTGGTATTCTTCACGTAAGGTTAAAACAAACAACAAAATAGGAGTTTTTTTGTTTTTTCTTTCCTTTTAATGGACAGAGAAGGTTCTAAAAGTCAGCTAAGGCACGCAGAGCCTCTCCGGGGGAAAACAAAAAGGAAGAAGAAGAAAGAATGAAGGGGGGGGGGGGAAACGTCATTTCAGAGAAATTTTGTGCAACAGTTGCTCGACGATACATTCCAGCAAGAACAACAACAATCTGGCGTGAGATTTTTCTCTGAGAGGCAAGTAGGACAAGTCGCTGTCACAGCCGTCTGAACAACACTGACAGGTTATGTACTTCTGATCAAGAAACACCATCGAGTCACTCCGCTGTGCCCCGTATGGGCACGTTCAAAAAACTCTTAATAATTCAATATCATTTAACCACATTTGTATTTACATGTACAATACCTTTTTAAACAATATTTCAATACAAAATACCTATGTACATTTTCTTCATTGTTAATCATTTTGTTACAAAATAGGACTTTCACATTGACTTACATTTATTTAATTCACCTTTTTCCAAAAAAACGGTCGAAGTCGTAGCATGTGTGGGTTGTTTTTTTTTTTTTTTTTCGTGAAGTAATTGTTCTGAGCGCGGCGGCACAGCGAGGGATGAGGGGAAACAAATCGTCCTTTTACGAGCCCAGACCCAGAAACAGCGTTTTTAACAGTGGAACCTGACATTAATGAACAGTAATGTCTCTTAATTAGGCTTTTTTTTTTCTTTCTAGAAACCGCTCGATCATCGATGTTGACGATCACAGATTGAAATCTTAATCGGCTTCAGATGAAACTTATTAGAGATGCGTTGTGGTGCAGTACGGTGCTCATCCTCGGCGTAATTCACTCGTCTGAAAATGTCCAGAGATTGTCTTGATGGCGGGGGAAAAAAAAAACTCGGAAAGATAGGAGTTGACAAAAAAAGTTGCCGAATAAATTACGCAGATTGCAATCAAGACACGATATAATATTTACTTGAAATTGTACATATTTGTCACACTACCACTCACTATCATTCTGGAACTCGACACAAAACACGGAAAAAGCACAGGTTCCTCCTCCGATTCCCAGACGCCGGCCGGTGCGTTCGACGTGAAGAGCCTTTTTTTTTTTTTTTCCTTTCTTTTTTTCTGTTCACCTTCTCTGTTTGGTGAGGTTTTAGGTAGCTGACCTTTGACCCCCCCTCGGGTCAGGGTCACTTTCTCTTGTGATGCACTTGGCAAACAGCCATGTGGGAAACCAAGACAAGAAGATCTATTCAGACAGGACAACACGGACTAACACGCAGGTGCGGGCCATAAAAAGGTACAGTAGAAGTTTGGGCTGTTTGGCCTTTGTAAATAAAGGCGGCTTTCTTTACAAAAAAATATTTATCATGCTGCCAAGGCAGCGTCGCAGTTATTTAGTCACTGACTAAAAATATCAGTATTAATATAAACGTATAAATAAATAGCGACTCATGGACTCACCCCCTCTTCATTCACACGATTTTGAGACTTTTTTTGTATAATTATGTACAACATAAAGTGTCATTGAAATGACTGGAAGAAAGTAAAAATAATAAAAAATAATAATAAAAATAATAATAAGATGAAGTGGGAATTTTAAGGTCAGCTTGAAGTGTGTTTTCAAGTTTGAGGTTTTCATAATAAACCAAACTACGCTAAGACAAGATCAAATCCGCGTTTGTGGATCCGGAGCGCTACAGTGTCTACAGTCAATTTCTACGGAATCCAAATGCGAGGCCGTCTGTGTTTGGCGTTTTCTCTTGTGTTTTTTTTCCGTTCCGTTGCGTGGATGCGGCCGCGGCAGACGGCTGCGCCGCCACCAGCGGCTGCACATCCTGATCAGGCACTGGACTGAGAGACGTTGTGCTGCTGCTGCTGCTGATTTATTCTACTGACTAACGCACTGAGTCGCACAGCTATTAGGAACTCAGATTAAAAAAAAAAAATTCTAAGCGATTGGCTTCAACAAACCATAAAATATTTGTCCTTTAGGAAATGTGCTCTTATTTCTTATTATTTTGAGTCGTATCAAAATAACTTTCTAATTGTTGGGGTGTGTCTAGAACACGCAGGCTTATGCTGACGTGAACCTCAGGAGGCACATCAGTTCATTTGGTACCACGTTACTGGAATAAGCCTGCGATAACCATGACATGACGGCCATTAACATCAATGAATGATTATGACAGTTTCTCTGTGTTAAATCGGTAAATTACGTCACTGTTAATGCAACAGCGTTTGACACGTCTTTGTTACCACAACTTGACGTAAACCAGCACAAAATAACCTGTCATAGACGCTTATATCTTACATTGACAATAAACTGTTCATTTTTACATTACATTATGACAGTGTCCTATGACGTCATAAGCTTATTTTGTATTGATTTATGTCAAGTTGATTTGTGTCAAACAACGACTGAAACATGAACCGACTGTAACGACGACTGCGATAAACATTTATTCCTTTGTGTTATGACAGTTCTTAGGACCCCTCCATGTAAATGAAGGTTCGTACCAGGCTGCCGCCCCTCATGCGTCTTACAGCTGAGGCCTTGTTGCAGCTACCAGTGTCGACAACTCACATGACCCCCGCGCGGGGGGGAGGGGGCTTCAAAAGCTGACTTCATAATTCATTTCGGCAGCAAAATAAATGCTCGAAAAATTGCAAACGTTTGATCACAGTAAAACTCAGCCATGAGGAGGAAAAAAAAAATATAATAATAATAATAAATACGCTGAGAAACTGAAATAGCAAAGCCAGCATAATCCCCTAAAAAGGAGGAACCCTGTGGGAGGATCTGAAAATCGTTCTCCTTGCTATTTTCTGTCCAGACCGCCCCGAACAATCCGCTTCCTTTTTTTTTTCATTTCCTCCTTTTTCCCTCTTAAGGAGAACGCTCTCCCCTCCCCCCCCACCTGCAACCTGAAATAAATAAAAACAAGAAGAAACAACGGACAGTAACAGTGAATCCCTCCGCGCCGCTACCTGATCCGGCCGTCGGCGCGCGGCGGGCCCAGCTGGGACTTGGGGTCCGGGCTCAGGGAGCTCCAGGGGTTCTTGAGGCAGGCCTGCATGACGGGGCAGGCCGTGGGGCCGGCGGCGCACACGTCGGCCGCCTCCCACAGCTCTGCCACCAGCCCGTCCAGCCAGCGCTCCAGCTCGGCGCCGGCCAGCGCCGCGTTCCGCTTGGCCTGCTCCACCAGGCCCAGGCTGACGGGGATGTTGAGCACCGGGTTCAGGCCGTGGAAGCTCTGCTCCATGTAGCTGTTCTTCGTCGGCCCGTTGTGGAGCCTCAGGGTGTCCTCTGGAGGGGGAGGGGGGAAACAAGGGATGTTAGAATGTCACCTGGGCTGAATTGAGGCAATGAGCGCCACGATGCCGACTTTTAAGTTAGAAAAAAAAAAAAAACAGTCAGACGTGCCCTCATTCTTTCTTTCCCATGACGGCCGGGCCCCGCAGGAAGACAGGGAGCGCAGACACGGCTTCTCCTTAAAACGCCCTCTCCGCCCTGAGCTGTAAATTCCTCACCGGCGCTCTAACTGGGGCGCTGGCCGCGCCTTCTAAGCGTGGCCGTGGAACACGAACTCTCTCGCACCCGGACGCGAGCAGACATCAGCGCTTTTCATGCGCTGGTGACGAGAAACGATGCAGCCGCACACAGGGGGGGGTGGTGTGTGTGTATGTGTGTGTGTGTGTGTGTGGGGGGGGGGGGGGCTCAGATGTGCAGCCAGGCGGGAGGGAGCAGCGTCTGCTATGAAGTCATGAATGCGTGCGTGGAGGTTCATGTAGTTGCGGATGACAGAGTGTGTGTGTGTGTGTGTGTGTGTGTATGTGTGTGTGTGTGTGTGTGTGTGTGTGTGTGTGTGTGCGCGCGGGTGGAAGGCCACGTCATTAAGTTTTACTGGCACTGCATGTAGGAGGGAAACCTGGTGCCAGACACGCTGGTAAATTATAGTCAGAGGTCGGAACAGCTCCGACGAAAACGCACGTTACACACACACACACACACACACACACACACACGGTCATTACATAATGACTATAAACTCCACTCCAACACACAAGTAGTTGATAAAACTGTAGAACTAATGTTTATGTACAATGTGTCAAACACTAGGAGGAAAAAAAAAATCCACAAATGTGTAATTCTCATTTATAAAGAAGCCTGACAGCGACATCAAAAATCACTGACATTACGGGGGACTGAAACTGCTATAATCAGAAATAAATAAAAAATGACTCAGTACATGAATAAATATAGCAGAAGATGGCCATTTTTATTAATTCATACAATTCATTAATTTGTGTATTATTTTCACATTTATTGGATTTTCCAATATAGAAAATGGGGGGAAATTAAATTTGAAATCAAATATATTCATGTGAAAAGGTAAAATAATACACATATAATTGGAAATGACTGGTACTGAATGAAATAAATGTATTTATTTCATTTATATTATGGCAGTACTATATATAAATGGTCCTACTTTCTGTCATCATGGAATTATAGTGAAAATAAATGATTATTCTTTTTTTCCACATGCTTGGAACTATACCACTGTAATAAAGTCTAAAGCAGCAAGTAAATTAAAGCTTTTACTGTTTCTGATGCACGTGTGCGTGAAACCACAGAACTGCATTTTGGATTATGATCAGTTAAGAAATAAATATAGTTTTGAGTTACTTGAATATTCCCTTTTTCCTGCTGCTTTATGCTTCCTCTTGATTAGAACGGAAAGGAACTATTTTACTTCACTGCAATTATCTGACAGCTGGAGCTACTTTCTTATTAAGAAACTAAAGAATAAAACATATAATCATGTAATGAAGCACGATCCACCGCTGCAGACAAGACGAAACGTACAAAGCGGCCAAACGGATCCCCTCCGACCAGATGAAGGCTGTTGGAGCATTAGTGATAATAATCTGCTAATATTAATATAACATACGGAAATGAAAATTAGGCATAATAGATTTAGCTGATAAGTGCTTCCTGTTGTATATTTTACTTAATTAAGGGGAGTGCGCACTCGGCCAGGGGTGTATTCCATCTCCACTCTTCTGGATATATGGGCGGCAGTTTGCGGCGCCGCTGAAACTTACTGCTTTATAATATTTAATCATTTGTCCACCCCCATTTATATCAGCGCGTCACCGATAAATTAACAGCTCCGATACTGGGAAGCTGCTGGGATTTATTACAACAAGGCTGCGTTAGCCTGGAACTGAACTTCATGCTCCTGGTGATGGATACATTAGCAGCAGCAAACGCAGGCGTAACCGGCCGCTTACGGATGAGAACGGCGTCGTCTCGCCTCCTATCCACGCCGGCCTGATTGATTTAATCGTGTCGTTGTTTTTGGAGGGCTGAGTGCGCTGTTGTTTTACACTCTGTTTAGTATGTATGAGCGGCTCGCCGGGTTATTAGGGGTGACTTGATGACAAACAGCCGCGGCCTGTGGAGGCCCAGGGGCTTGATTAGAAAGGGCATCACTCCTCTCTCTAACACATTAACACACCTAAACTGGCAATCATCGCTTCGCACTGAGCGTCACTCTGGCCGGTCAATGACAAAATGTCCGCCCCGTTGGTGTGGACCGGAAAATAAAGCGGCGCAGTGCAGACCGAATGTGGAATGCGCCTCAGTCCATCAGACGTAACCAGCTCGAGCTCTGCGTCGTTCTTCACGGCGTCGGTTAAATGAACTCCGGCTCCGTAATTGATAACGGTGGACAGTTGGTGTTGGCCTGTCCATCAGAGATTTATCGCGACTTCCAGTAATCATGTAGTGGCCTCTGCCGCGTGCTAAACAACAAATACTTCCTCCGCTGGGTTTATGATGCTAATAATTTGTGGTGTGCAGCAAAAAAATAATGAAGAACCGTGAGCTGCAGCCTCAAAAGATGGCAGCCCTGCTGTGACGCAGCATCAGCAAACAGGCAACACCGAAGCTGCCCCGTGCACTCTGCACGAGCCGTGCAGGAAATCCACCACAGTCTCTCCACGAACACCTTTTTTTGATAAATGATTATCTTTTGAGCAACAGCACCACGGCGCAATAAGTCTTTGCAAGGTTATTTGTACAAATAACACAATCAATAGTGTCTTTCTGAAGCTAAAGGAAGTGGAAAGGGCTGCATCTAGTGACTGTTCAGATAGTTGATTCATCTATTTGTAATTGAATTATCGATTATTGTAGTTGCTTAGTTTATAAAATGTTGGTCATTATAGAAGCTTCCACCTAAAATATCTTTTAAGATCTTATAATGGAGGACTAAAGAAACCAGAAAATAGCCAAAATTGAGAACCTGTAATGATTAGTGGTGGATTTTTTTCTCATAAATGACTCAAATTGATCAATTGATAATAACATAAATTGATTTGATTAAACAAATAGTTGGCAACTAATCAGTTAATTAACCAATCATTACAGCTCTAATGATTCTGTACATCCATCCATCCATCCATTTTCTATCCCGCTTATTCCTTTTCAGGGTCGCAGGGGTCTGCTGGAGCCTATCCCAGCGCATTTTATGGCGAGAGGCAGGGATACACCCCAGATGGTCGCCAGCCAATCGTGGGGCACACACACCATTCACACACCATTCACACACCATTCACACACACACTCACACCTACGGGCAATTTAGATTTGCCAATTAACCTGAGCATGTTTTGTATTGTGGGAGGAAACCGGAGTACCCGGTGAAAACCCACGCAGACACGGGGAGAACATGCAAACTCCACACAGAAAGGTCCCAGACCCAGGCCCCAAGGCAGTCTTGAACCTGCGACCTTCTTGCTGTGAGGCAACAGTGCTACCCACTGCTCCACCGTGTCGCCCTTATGATTCTGTACATTTTTTTTATAAAATCTTTGAGTTGTGACAGATATAATATGGCCAAAATATCAACTTAACAACTTAAAATCAATTCATTAACATAACTAGAGCTGCTAACTATTGACTAATTTATTCATTGATTATTGAAATGATGAATTGACTAGATATTTGGTTCAAAGCTTCAAAGATCATCAGTTTACTATTATAAAAGACTAAAGATAGATACTTGGACATTTTCTTTGCTAAAACTGCTCCAATCGATTATCATTGGCGATGATTGGACGAATCTGCAGCGCCCCCTCACCTTGTCGTATGGGCTGGTGCTTGCTGAAGGCCAGCGGGGCGACCAGGAAGCGCATCTCGGCCACGGGGCTCCAGTGGTGCAGGATGCGGACGCTCCACACGCCGGGCCTCAGCGGCTGGTTGAGCGGCGGCCGGTAGTGGGTGTACTCGGCGCCGGCGTCGATCAGGATGTCGTAGGTGGCGGCGATGACGTTGGTGGGGTCGATCCACACCACCGTGACCGTCACGTTGGGGCCCTTGCTCCACTTCTGCATGCCCACCGTCTCGTCCATGGGGCCCAGCAGGCCGCCGAAGTTCCGGAACATTCGCTCCTTGGCGTCCCACTCGGTGCCGATCTGAGGGCGTGAGTGACAGAATGGGGTAAGAAAAGAGACAAGCGCATGAGATGATACATAGAGTCATTCCAGCTGACGTATACATGCACAGCGAACATAAACATAAAGTGCACACTGTGCATGCATCACCATTTGACCATACCACCACTGTATAGAGATAACCCACATCTGCACCGCGGCGACATGGTAAATAATCCTCGCTGGACAGTTTTCATCAAGCTGCACCGCCGTAGCCCGGCCCTCACACAGCCGTTATATAATATACGCACAGGGCTGACAAGCCGGATTGTTTCATCCTACACATACGAGTCTCGCTGGTGTGTCTTGAGTTTATCTTTAACAAGGAATATGAGAGGCAGGCTGAGGAAGGCGTATAACTAGACCCCGACCATCATCCCCCTCGGGCTGGAGATCAAATGCATCAACTGTCTGCTCTCTGAACACAGAGAGAGAGAGAGAGAAAGGGAGACGGAAGGCACCCAGGATCCAGTGTGAACAGCATTTGTCCTTAACCAAAGTGGAGACGAATACAACCTGACATCACAGGAGGGGGGGGGAGAAAAAAAATCCCAAACGGAGGAAGACACTGATTATATGCAGACATGGTGATACTCGCCGCTCGACAGGGAAGGGAGAAAAAAAAAAGAGGAGTCCAGGGAAGGATGTTGAGATGAACAAATACATGAAGATGTAACAGTATATATAACATAGAGTGAATTATGAGACATACTGACTGCAGAGCAACCTGTAAACTGACACAAGTCATATTCAATAAACTTCTTCCTATTGATTTGTTTTTTATTTTCTATGAGGGGGGGGGGGGGTGAACGTGAACATGCGAGTGCCCCCGGCTACGGCGGATTAGCCTCTAATGTCGTCTCTGAGGTCAGCACTGTAACTGAAGAGGTGTGATGTGTGCTGGAATCGCCGCGATCGGATTGAAAAGCGTGCGGTGTGCAAAATGAGAGACGCGGGTAAAATTGATGGAAGGAGCTGGGCCGGCGGAGGGCGCGCGCGCGCACACACACACACACACACACACACACACACACACAGACACAGATGGTGAATGATGTGCAGCGTGTTGGCAGAAATGTGAGAGGCACGGCGGCCGTAGGAAGCGCTCGTCCTCACAATGGCGGCTGATTAACACGGCCTCACCCTGCCACGGCGATCAATGGCTGCCTGGAACTGCCTCTGTGTTACATCCTCTGAGACTTGAGTTTTGGGACGTACAGTATAAATAGACGCTGCTCGCATAAACGCGCGCTGGTCATCCGTAAAAGACACCTCACTTCCATCTCCATTATTGGACTGACCTCTGGCCGCTCCTGGACCTTGGACCTTGCTTCTTTTCTCTTTAAATTACTAATCAACTCGGCACTTGGCTGTAGCTCATTACTTTATACGAGGCCGGCTCGCTGACACACTACACCCCCCCTGATTGATTGGCGGCAGCGCCGCTCTAAGCTGGTGGAGAGAAATGAAGGCGGTATCGATGGAGGATTCTCACTGTAATCCACTGGGAAGAAGGTTGGTTGAGCTTTGTTCTAGGATTCTGACAAATGTTCAACAAGCCGCGGGCAGGAGGGACCCCAGAGAATCACCTCTGGTACTTGACCTGTGGTTTATTCTACAACAAACACTGACTAAGCACAACATCAAATATATAAAAAAAAAGTTTCACTTTTTTATTTTAGAGACTGGGTTTGAAAAGCCAGAGCTCCAGACAAGACTAGTGGGCGGCTCGTCTGCTTCAGCCCATGAATAAACATGCATGGCACACACACCCACACACACTCCCACACACACACACGCAGGTTAATAAGGTGCACATGCAGCTCGGTGATAGGCTGGACCTCTACTGGCCGGAGCTTCATGTCCAATCTTTGTAACTACAGCGATTCTGGAGTATCTGTATCTGTGTTGACCTGTTGTATATTCATGCAGAGAGCTCGGGGGGGTCTGGGTCCAGCTGCCCACACAAAATAACAAAAAAAAAAAATCACATTTCCGAAGTATGCTGGAACACATTACGTTGTCCTAATATCCCTCTGTTGGTGGTGGGACTCCAGGTTCGTCTGCAGGTGCTGAGAGGACCCACCGGTAGCAAGACATTCTTCTTCTTCCAGCGTGAAAGTGGGTCAAACAGGGATTAACTTCTGGCCCATTACGGCGTCAGCCCATGGCTTACGATGACCTCCACACTCAACCTGTCCCTCGCTGCTCCTACTCCAATAAGCTCTGGCTTAAGACCAACACCCAATCAGGCCTTACGACCGCTCACCAAGTCGGAGGCTTATGACCTTCTCTCGCTCACAGCTATACTTAGAAGAACATGCTTTTGTGGAACTAATGCTGATCTGGCAACCTCGTCGTGACCCCCGTCTCCTCTTCTCTTCTACTTCAAATTACTTCTCCTTTTTTTTTTTTTCCTGCTCCCTCCTTGGCACGCCGCTTACTCACACTTTACTCGCACTTTCCACTCACTTGAAGCAATTATTCAGATGTTCCATTCCTAATCGGCAATTACTAACAAATACCATTCATATCAGCGGTTTAACCCTCATTTATCCTGTTGACGGTGGCTCCTACTGTCTGACCTGCACTGGGAGCGTCGGATAATGACTCTCACTTTTACAGGTTTACCTTTTATGACTTTTTTCTTCACATGTGCCTCATCACTCATTTCTATTACCCGTATTACTCTTTAAATCCTCCTCGATTCCCCGACGCTCCGGCCTCATAATCCGGCTCTGTGCCGTTTCTTCCTTACGACCCCGCAACCCTGCGAACCTTTCCTCCACGTCAGCGGCTCGCCGGCGCCCGCAGTCTGACACCTCCATTAAACACGGCGGGTGGGTTTGATCCAGTCTGCATGTGGCCGCGGCTTGAAAAAAACACAACCACAGGGCACGGATGGCCCTCAGGGCTCCGGTCTGGAGACTTATTAGTGACACTTTTTTTTTGTGGATGTAATCAAACGCAGGTGTTTACCGCAGCACTTCCCCCGGGGCTCCGTTTACGCCAGCGAGGGCTGTGGGTGAGATGGATGGAGAGTACGAGACAGAGGAGAGGACATTTCATGTTTTAAAAGGGTGGAGAGAGCGTGTTTGAGAAGGGGGGGGGGGCGAGCCCAGAGCCGTGAAATACATCAAAACAGCCGTTTAGTCTGCGAGCACGGAGGCGACGTCCACCCAATTAGGACCAGTCGAAAGAAATAAAAAAAGTCATTTACTTTCAGTTCTGGAGCTTTTGTTGTCATATCACATGATTCTCATCAGCAGAAGTTTTGCTGACCATTTTAAGGACTCCATTTTTTTATTTCATCTCGGTAGATAATAGGTTTCTGCTGCTGAATCACAATTTTCCAATTTTATGGGTGAATTAAAACACAATTAAACACACTGAATATGTTGGGATATCAGTGCTAATATTTTTATTTCAGTCACATCTCAATCCCTTTCTGATAATACCTCATTCCACCATGTGGCCCCCTGCTTCCTGTTTTTTATGTTGAGATGCTGAAGCTGATCAGCTGCATGTGGTTGCTGCACATTTAGCTTTTGGTGAGGAAATAATTCCCAAAATGCAGATCTATTCCTTTTTTAAATTTTGTCTCTATCTTCTAGTGGTGAGAAAGAGGCAAACAAGAGGCTTTGCTGTAGCCCACTTCTGTTACTGTTGCAGCTCTAAAATGGTGAAGAAATATGCAGATTTACCTGCACTTCATGCACCAATCTTAAATTCAGAGGTACAACCTGAGACATGTCGGCCATCCCTGAGCATGCGTGAACTGCGCTTTGACGTCATGAATCTAAAAATCTAAAAAAGATCCAGATCGGAGTCTCTACAACAGATTTGACAAATCTCTGACAAAGCGGCGTGTTGGTGTGGTTCAGAGGCCAAATTGGAAAGAAAAGTGTGTAGCTAGCTAGAAAAAAAAAATCTAAATTTGAGCAGTTTGGACCTTCGAAACAACATATACTGTGAAACACAGAGACATTTACCTGGTGGTGAGAGGTTTAATCAGCATTGTGTGAACTCGTTTTCACCTGTATGTACCACGCTGCAGCTTTAAGTACTTCATCTGGCACAGCACAGTAAGTCGTACTGCAGCTTATATATATATATATATATATATATATATATATATATATATATATATATATATATATATATATAGCACATTTCATTTAACAGCAAGCAATACAAGAAATAGAAACTAAAGACATACAATTTAAACCAAAAAAACTCCAGAAAAATAGCAGAGAGAGAGAGAGAGAGAAAAAAGGCCTAAACCATCAGTCAAAGTCAGTCATTCTACTGTATATGATTTATCCAACACAGGGTAATATACCTCTCAATGTCAAGTCTGACTTGAGGTGAAATACTAATTTTAACTGTGCGGCTGTAAGTAGTCCTACACTAAATCATGCTGTAAAACGGTCTGTAACGGCAGCTGGGAGGCGGCGGCGGAGTCCAAAGAAAGACGTATCTGTCTGCCTTTATATCTAAAGCAAGACAAGCAACATTGTTAAGCCGAACATATGGTTTATCTCGCGAACCTCGGCTATAGCTGTTGTATAATGGCTCGTATCTGCTAAGTTGACAAAAAAAAAAGAGGGCCTCCGCCGCCGCGTCTTATTTAAGCTCTTTCTGCTGCCGTCTGGATGACAGACGGACACGCTGACTGACTGACAGCCAGACACTCTGCTTTTTTTCTCAGGCTGAACATCCAGATAAAAGCCACAGCTTACATCACTTTTCTGTCATTCACGGTTCCGCGGGCTAGACACACAATCAGGGCTTAGCGGGGTTTGGGGGCCACCGAGGTCACGGTGAAACCGCTGCAAAAGGTCAAACGGGGTCAAGGTGTGTCTCAGCATGTGTGTGTGTGTGTGTGTGTGTGTGTGTCGTCCACACGGGCACAAACAAATCCATTTGCAAATCTGTTGACATTTTCCCGACGCCCCGGAATTGAAAAGCTGTGCTGCGAGAGGAAAAGGTCAGTTTATGAAGGTTGGCCTTAATTACTCTGTTAATTTTGTAAAAAAAAAAAAAACGCCGGCTGGCCGTTGTCGCTGCCCAACAGCGGGTATACAGAAACACAGATTAACATAACAAGACAATCAGGGGAAGCATTCCAGTGTGAAGGTGAGAAGACGTTCTATCAGGAAACAACAAATAAGCAGCGCTCGAGCCACTCATCCCTATAAACTTGGGTGAATTCAATCAATTTACATTTTACAAGGCCATTACAGGCGCCGGTTTAATTGTGTGGCGATCCGCCGCCTTGAGTTTTGGCAAGGTCGCCATAGCGATGAATTTGAGGTCACCATGGCAATGAGCTGTATATCTCACCTCTAATTATATGCTGAAGAGCTCTATTTTTTTTTTTTTGCTGGGTGATGCTTAGGCTTTTAATGGAACTCATTTCCTGACACTCCTTCGTGCCAAATACGTGACTTTAACGGAAGGGGGGGTAAATAAATAAATAAATAAATAAGCAGCGATGTGCTGACTCACCTCGGCGAACTGCAGCCTGCTGAAGGAGCTGGCGGCCGGGGTGGTTAGCTTAAAGTTCTTCTTGGGCGCCACCCAGGTCTCCATGGTCTCCAGCTTGCTGGTGGCCAGGTTGGTGGCGTGGTGCCGCACCAGGTAGCCCTGGAACTGGTCGGCCTGGAAGTAGAGGTGCACCGACACCGGGTGGCCCATGGGGAAATACCTGCAGGAGCGCAAGAAGAGATGAATGTCCGGATTCATCCGGGAGGGCCCGGCCTCGGACATGCTAATGTAGCGGGATGCTAATGTATGCTTGCAGTTAAGGTCGTCAGGGGGGAGTCAACGCGCCCCGCGTTCCGGTGACAGGACGGACATTAATTCAGTGACCTTTAACAGGAAAATAATTGCTGGAAGACATGTCGAACATGCTGATAGTTTCCTTTGTGTTTGGCCTGTTGGTTGCTATGCTTTACCCCTGCCATTTCCTGTTTTATTTAGAAGATACCAACGCTCTTCTTATTTCATGTGCTGGTTACCAATGCTCTCCACCTGTTCCCCAGCACCCTCCATGTGTGCAGCCATTTTATTGTACCATGCATTACTGAGATTAAATTCTCATTCAGTGTTGTTTATAAATGATTCTGATTTTGTGATAAGTTTCACAGTTTACCCGTTTTTCTGGCGTGAGCAGTTTTATTTCCGTTAATTCTTTATCAGGTCAGGAATTCCTCCTCCCCGGAGCGTTTTGTGTTAACCTTATTATTTTATTTATTTTTGCTGTGGTGATTAGCCTTCTTCCTCCTATTGAAGTGTTTTTTTTGTTCTCTCTTTCCTTAGATGTGTTCAGATTAGTGTTCCTCTTCTCTGAAAGCCAAACTAGCTTCTCATTCATCACTCTGTTAATGTCATATTTTTTTCATTTCCTGCTTCTATGTATGTCATTAACCATAAAATATTTACAAGAAAATCATCTATAATTATTTAAATCGATCAACATTATTATCGATTTGCTAATACAATACGTTATGTTTTTTTTAAATGTCTCCAGCCCTACTTGGACTACGCTTATTAGTATGTCATCCCAGTCAGAGTCTCTATAGATCAATATCTAGCTGGATTCAACTCATCATATCAGGTCTGCACAAAACCTCAGTGTCTGATGACCAACTAACCTTTGAGGGTCACGTGACCGTAACTTCTTGTCATTTTGCCTCAGAAGCCTCAGACCTTTCCTGTGCTAGCACACGCTCTCGTCATTGGCTGCCGCAAACGTCTACAATAAGGTCATCCCAGGTCGTCCGAGGCCTAGTTTAAAACCTCTGCATATGATCCAGAAAACAGCGAAACCTGGTTTTATCACCACCATGAGGCCTAGACGCTTCTCTATTGTGGTTCTGTGGATGAATGAAGCACCTTTCAATCTTTAAGAAAAGGCTTAAGCTAACTCCACACTTGACCAAATGGACTATATAAATAAATAAATGAATGAATGAATGAATGAACAAAAGATAAAGGGCCATTTGCACTCTAAAATGTAGATTAAATTTGACATAAGATTAATATACTTTAACATCTAGACTATTATTATAATTATTATACTACAACTGTGCTGTAAACCTGCACTGGTGTTTTATATTGTGCTTTTAGCAAACTGTTATGTTACTATTACTGTACTATAATATAGTTTAATGTATTATTATTAATATTATCATACTACAACCATCATCTTGCCGCCGCAGCTTATCTTGTGTTTAACTATTTTTATTCCTGTTCTATTTCTATTCAATTTTAATCTACCTCAGTGTTTTATGCCATTGTGTTTTTATTGTATTTAAATGTACAGGACTCCTGCTATGATAACAGAATTTCCCTTCGGGGATGAATAAAGTGCTCTGTCTGTCTTTTATTTATTTATTTTTTTTCCATTTCCTATGCTTTTTGTGTGAAAGGTGCCAAATTGTATAAATTAATGTACCCAAATTGGCTCCACATTGATAAACCAAGACACTAAAGTGCTCTTACATGTATTTACTGATTAAAACAAGTAGTATAACAAACTATAGCACATAATGTCTGCACAATCAGCACTTTTTCCTTTGGTACATAGAGTTGTTGATAATAATGATGTGCTTTTAAGTAATGATTTCAACATTGCTTATTTTTTTTTATGACACTGTTTCGACTTTTCCTCACGTAAAGGATCTGAGTGTTTCCCCCACCACCGAACACGTGAAGATCAAAGCGAGGTAACGGGACATGTGAGCGACTCATTACAGCCTGAGCACCTCGCGGGGCCTCTGAGTGAGTAAATGCACGTCTTCTGTCTTAATTACTGTCTTTACTACGCGCCGCCCGCTTTTCTGCGACACGCTCCGGGTTCTGAGGGTTGAAGGGTCGGTCAAACACGACATGTGACAGCGAGAGTCCACGGCGGTCAGCGATCTACAGGGGAAAAAAGGACGGAACAGTCACGGGCTGTATCGGCAGCGGATTCCGATTAGTCAGAGCTGTGAACACGCAAACACACACACACACACACACCCATACAGGATCTAACTAAACACATCACAAGTCTGCGGAACAAAGTTGAACTGGGTCACTCAGTCAGCCGCAGCTGAATGCAGGTCTTGCCCCTCTGATTAGTCTGTTGTTTGTTTGCGTGTCTCTTCATACGTGGCGGAGGGCCGGCCCCCGGGGCAGTGGGCCCGAGTGGCTTCTGGAAAACCAAAAGAGGGGCCAGGGTGGGCACTGCTGGGAAACGCTCGGCAGCTGCTCTCCACCCACACTTCCCCATCTTTCGCAAATCTCTTCTGCTTCCTTAAACCCGCCTTTTTCTTCCTCCTCGTTTACATATGCGAGATGAACGCCGATGTCCGTCCCCCTCGCCCCCGCCCCACCCCCGTGCCCGCGGCCTCATCAGTATTCCGCTACAGGACCAGGAGTCAACCCGCTTGACTACCCTGACAAGCAGAACAGCAAATATTTACACCCACAAGGAGAGCAGTGTGCACTCCTCTTCCAGTGTCTTTCCCCTCTCCTCTAACTCCTATCGATCCTCTCGCCTCTCCTTTTATTATCCTTCTCTCTGCCCTCGCCCCTCGGTTCTCATCACACACACACGCACACGAACACACACCCCTCCCCTGGCTCCGTCTTTCCCAAAAAGAAAAGTGGCTGCCAGTGTGAGCGGTGGTGAGCCGGGGTTGGGGCGTAGCCGGCACAGAAGCTCCATTCAGCCATTTACTCCACAGTCACAGCGGGCTGCAAAAAAAAAAAAAAAAAAAAAAAGCCAAATCCCTCTCCGGGGCCTTTTTTCTTTCCTCGCTCTGGTCTCACACTGGAGCTGCCACATCCATCTGTTGGTAGCACATCTGAATTCTGCACACATGCAAGATATGTGGCCGTTCACGCAGCGTATGAGTCCGTACCGCAGGCTTCAGCCTATGAATGGAAATGAACAGCAAGTTGCTAAAGTGTGTGTGGGGGGGACTGGACTCAAGTCGCTTTTATGTGGCTCCATAAAGTTGATTTCTTTACATTTCCTGGTGAAGATCCAGATCAGCGAAACATAAAGGCAACGCGGGATGCGCCGGGCGCCTCGTGAAGCGATCAGGCCTATAAACGAATCAGAGAAAGTCACAACGGCGCATTTTAAGTTTTTATTTCTCATATTTCGTTGAGCGTGATGTGAGGAACGCCTCGCTGCAGCTGTGTGACTCATTGTGGGCTCACATTATTTATGTGTGAGCTTCTGATTTGGTGTCTTGTGTGTTACACCGAGAGTGATGAGAAACAGTGTATTATTCATGGCTTTCCACCCTCACTGCTGCAGTGATCAATTTATGATGGAACGCAACATACTCCAGGCAGGACACTGTCTGACTTTTATTATTACACTGCTACGCCTCCAATAATATAGATTACAAAATGATGATGTCATGCATATGTTGGGTAAGCTAATGGGCCTATTTCTCTCTAACTCTGTCATTTGCTGTGGGGGTACAGTCCATGTTATTGTAGTACTTCATCATGCACAGAATGTAGTCTGCACATGTAGTCAAATAGTATTGTATTCATCTCATCCGTTTCCTGTTTAAACATCTCGTTTTCAATGTTCACAAATCCAGAATCAAATGCTCAAGTTTTAAAAATAAAAAAATAACAAACAGGCGAGAATAAATGCAAAATTCAAACCCTAAAACTGAAGATAAAAGATTCTGAGATTTGTTGACTGCACTCTCGTAAAAAAAAACAAGACACAACACTTGACCTACGGAGCGTGGGTTAATACAGATCAGCTTCCTACAACTTTTAAATAAAATGTTTCCGTCCTCATCAAATATATGAGACTCCCAGTCTGACCAGTAAATTATACTTTAATCTATGTGTATAAATAATTTATGAAAGGCAGATTAAAAATAGGATTTTCTTCTTATTGCCTCTTTTCGATCATGTATTGAAAGAATTGTAGTATAATAGTGACTGATCAGTGACACGTTGTTTCTACTCTGCAAAAACTGAAATCTTAACATGTTCTTGGTACAATTACATTTGTTCAAATAAGAGTAGAGTTATCTTATTCCAGCAGATAATGTATGTTGTTTCAATTTTCTTTCTTGATTTGGGTCGACTCTGTCTTGTTGTAATAAAACAGGACTAATATTTTCTTGCAAAAATAACAGCAAAACGATTAAATTGATTAAAATCAAGACCTGCCGACTCACTATTGGACTAGTTGTAGCAAAGACAAGATATTTTCAACTGATTACATTGTAGTTTTTGCGGCACATGATGCGGAAAAAACAAAAAGGAAGTGAAATAAATATGTAACAAGAGACACAATCTTTCCTTCAGTGAACTAAACGCTTGAATTAACGCTGACACGTGTACGAACGCAGACGCAGACACGTAACACGCGTGTCTCCACCCTCCCTCCCATCGAGCGGCTGCAGAGCCTGAGCAGAAACAGCTGTCGGCCACGGACGGTTTTGAGGTTTGACGGATGGAAACACGCTTCCTTTTTCTGTACTCGCCTCTTTACCCGCAGGGCTTCTTCACTGGAACACCCACAATGCACCAGTGGGAGGGAGAGGGAAGGGGGTGGGGGGGGGGGGGAGCGGACCGTCCCAGTTGGCCTGGTGTGATCCAGCTGTGATGATCTGGTTCACGTCGCCCCCCCTGGATCCGCTAGATGCTATCGGCCGCTTTTACCTGATGTGTTTTTCAAGTCGAACGAGATAGAAACTGAAGACGATTAGATCGCGGCGGCGTCTCCGTGTACAGGTGAAACTATCTCATCGTCGGGGATCATCTTTAACACGGAGATACCATCTCGGTGTTCGCCGCCATCGTCCGTCACACGTGCTCAAATTAACAATTCCGCACCTCCGCTTTATGTTTTTAATCAGCATATTTTTTTTAATCACTTTTCCTTCTGGGTTTTCGCCGCTGTGCAAATAAACTAAAAGGGAAAGTTAATCTGAGAAGCTGCTGTGCCAGAACATATGCTGCAGAAAAACCTGTAGCGGACCGCACGGAGCTGAAATGTTCCATTTGGCGATTAAATATAAAAGCATAGCGCGGTTTTCCCCTTTTTCAGTTTAACCACATATGTTAACAGCGCTGTGGAATGATCCATCTCCACCAATAACACAGTGGCCCGGAGGGGAGCGGCTCCCAATGCCATGACCTATATAGCCTCATTATCTCAGAGCGTCGTATCACGTTACGACATGAATAGAGTTACCCAGAGTTCCCGGCTGCCGCTCGGAACCGTCCATTGTGTTTCCATTGCGTGTGATCCCGGACACAGAGAGACAAAAGCTTCTCATGTACGTCGCGGTTTTGTTGTGCTAACATGGGTGTGGCCTCACAGAGGTGTGAGGTGGCGTTTTACCTGTGCAGGTGACAGAGGCGGGGGGTGGAGTCTGAGCCTCGACCCTGACTCGTGTTTTTTGGGCTCACGAACAATCACGGTTTTTCCTCCCGCTTCCTTGTTTTTAGCTTAATAATATCAGCTAAACTCTGCAACCTGACAAATCATGGTTGGCGAGATAAGAAAGTCCAAATCGTTTTATGAAGCTTTTATCAGGTCTCTCAAAATGAGTAAATTTCTATTCATGTTGGTTTCTTGAATTAATCAATTTTAAATATTTAACCCACCTAGAATATAAAACTGGTTGATATCAGAGAGGTAATCTATCTGGTACCAAGTTCTTTCCAGGTCCGATGACAGTTTTGATATTGTCCCAATTTGCCTTTGGGTATAAAAACTTTAAGCAAAAAAAGAGGGCACTAACAATGCAGTGATTTCAGATTAACCTCTATATTACACATTTCTATATACTTTTGTCTGACTCGTTCTCCCTCCACCTAATTCTAACCATTAATCACTACAAATCAGTACAGTACTGATCACTTTATGCCAAAAGATGCACGAGTGATGATAATACAGGAAATACTATGTATTTCTTGAATATATCTGAGCACTGCAGCATTCTTAGTAAAGCGAATAGCAACAGATGAGCGATCATTTAATAATTGTTTGACCAACCTGCAGCTGTGGTCCTTGGGGCTTCCCTGCAGCGAGGCGGCGGCCCTGGCCAGGCCGAGGCGCGAGAAGGCGTGGTAGTAGGTGAGCTGGGTGTCGGACAGGCTGGCCACGCCGTCCGGCTCGTCGTACACGTTCTCCCAGTACGAGGCGAGGCCCGGCGTGCCCTGGGGGAGCGGCCCGAACAGGTAGGCGTCCAGCTGGTTCACCACCTCCTGGTTCACGCTGGCCTCGAACTTCCTGGCGAAGAAGGTGGGACGCACCGTTTGCTGCGGAGAGAAGGAGCGAAGTGAGAGAGAAGATTGAGAAATGGCGTAATCTGCAGAACAAACAGTGAGTCCGTGTTAGCGGCTTTTCAGTCCGTTTAAGGCGGAAACGCTGAGTGTCACATTGCTCACACGAATCTGTCAACGCGCCGTGTGACTTTGCCCGCGTCTGACGGGTTGTGTAAAAGTGCACCGCTCGCGAAAAAGCTCCTCAACACTCCCATTATTGTTTAGAAAGACGCCGCCAGACGTGTATGTTATAAGTCACTAAAAAAAGCAAAGTCAGGACACTGAGGAGTCGCTTTACAGCACTACTGCAGGCCTAGAAGGGGATCACGCTCAGTGGCTTCTCACCACCTCTTCTGTTATTTCTGCTTTTTTTGTACAGTAGTGGAGAATTCTTCAGGGTTCTGAACAAATATCGGCATCTTTGGAATCATTGAAAGGCATCACGCTGCAAAAAAAGGAAATCCTAATGAGTGATTAGTCCAGTATTTCATTGCATTTGCAGACAATTAGCTTTTTTTTCCTTGATTTTAGTCAATTTAATGCTTTTTAAAGAAAATGTTAGTAAACCAAATTGACCCGAATCAGGAAAAATTGAAATTATTTGCCAATTGAATTAGACAGTTTTATTCAATACTGGACTAACTGTCTCAAATACAGTTTTTGCAATGTGTTAAGGCCATACTGTACATTAAAATTAGCCAAACGTTGATTATTATACAAACCGTGTACTTGCAAGAAATAAGCATTTTAGCCATTGTAAGAAATTTCATCAATTAATAACAGAGCAAATGCAATTTAGTTTAACATTTTATCAGGCATTGACTGCTCTTTAGTCCTTTCTGAGCTTGCTTTGATTAGTATTAATGAAGATTTAGTCTGCTTAAAAGTACTGAGAAGTATAGAATTCCAATTTAGAGATGTTTCTTTAAACTTTAAAAGGTTGCTAAATCAATTGTGCTTTTTTTCCTCTTTACTCCTGCCTCATTTTGGCAAGTGGACTTTAAAACAAGGAAACTTTGCATCTTCGTGAAGATTTAGTGCATGAGTTTAAAACAGTGGATGGTTCCTATGACCCTGCCATGTCAGAATCCATCAGCTGGTGTCTGGTTTAGGATCAGCCTCTGGGCCGAGCTCCACTGTTTCTGTGCATCCGGATAAAGATGAATGGAGCTAATAAAACTAAATAAAATGCTAGTAGAAACTATGAAAAAGCTAAATCATCACAGTCAGAATGGTTTCTGGTGGCAAAGTAATTGTCGCTTGCCTACAGAGTGATAAATATTCATATGGAGGAATCTGTTTATAGAGATCAATGAATCAATTACTCATATTTACAATCAGTTCATTTCTGAACTTTGATAAGAAACAAAAAAAAACAACACTGGGGATTTAGTCAGACTTTGTGATTATAATCTCTTACGCAGGGCAGGATGTCAAATGGAAAACAGGGGAGATGGGCAAGTTAATCACATCACACTACGACTGGTGCTGTGATTCACTGTGTCAGAAAGACTGGTTCCAGTCCATGTTCGGGGCTGAAGGTGCTCGATTAAGGAGGGTTGATGGAGACGGCTTGAAGATATCTGCGGAGGCTCGTGATCGCCTCCATGTTAAGTGGCCGCAGCCGCCGTTTGATCTGGCTTGTGCATTCATCACCCGCCGCGTGTTTTCTCAGCGGCGCTTTGCATCCATCGCTCTGTCTGTTTATCCGTCTGGCCTCCTCCTCCTCCTCGTCCGTTCCTCGCCACACTGCTGATGCTCGTGCGGTTGAAGGTGCATCATGAAATCTGCCGCCTCCGCAGCCTGGCGTACGCACAAAGACGTCTTTTCAGTCCACACACGCAAAAAACTATTTACCGATAGATGCCCAGCAACGGGCACCTTGGTGCTACCTGCTAAAAAAAAAAAAAAAAAAAAAAAGGGACAGCTAATCAAGCTTTTTGAACCTTTTTGTGAGTTCAGCTTTTTTCTCATGCTCCCCACTCTGGCTTCCTCATTAAGAACCAATCAGCGATGGCCATACGTCTAACTATTATTTTTCTCTTCTCCGAAACCAGAAGAGAAAAATAAACTTCTGTGTCTCTGTCGTCCCTCTGTCCCAGGTTTCAAAGGGGGAAATCCAGATTGTACGATCAACGGCGTATTAGGTCCCATTACTGCTGGCCAGCTTGTGCAAAAGGCTGATTTGTTCCCAGGGTTGGACTTTACTGATACCAGGGTGCCAACCTGGACCCGGAGCCAAGGACCTGTGGTAATGTGCTGGCAGCGAGCGAGACGGGCCAGACAGACGGCCAGGAGGAGGGGGAGGCAGCCCGGTATGTGAAGGACAACACAGACAAAGTGAGTCACAGCGCCAAAAAAAGGAAATGACTCGCGGTGATATTCAGCTGCGGCGGAATGTGTTTTTTTTTTTTGCTTTTTTGCTTTTTTGAACAGAGAGGGAGAGAGAGTGAGTCAAACTGCGATATCGACTTTCTCCGGAGCCGCTCGTTCTCAATTCATTATGAAAGAGCTAACTAACCCCTCTTCTCTCCCCCCACTCATACCCACAGCAAATGATCTAATTACCACGACACCCCCCCCCCACCACCACCCTCCGCCAGGGTCATACAAATGGAGACATAATTTTGCACATATTGATTGTGAAATCTATGGGAACAGACTGGATGCTGGGGTTGAAAGGACACAGAACCTTGAGGGCAGAGAATTAAGGGACTGACTGCTGCTAATTACCCACGACCGGCGCGCGCGTGTGTGTGTGTGTGTGTGTGCGTGTGTGTGTGTGTGTGTGTGTGTGTGCGTGTGTGTGTGTGTGTGTGTGCGTTCACATCTGCCAAAAGTGACTTTTTAATTCCCGTTCCGTATGTTTGTCAGCGTATTGGCCTTTCTTGTTTGGATATCTACTTGAGGAGGCAGGCTTTTATCTACACATTTAAAAGGTCAGGCCTGGGGCTCGTACTTATCAAACTGCTGAAAGTGAAACGTTGGGGAAAAAGAAAGAACATCTGAGACCTGCACAATAAAACCTGTTCAACACATTTCTTCGGCTTCAAAAATCATCTTAACCCCGCGGAACTGAGCGTCGCATCGATGCGTTACAGACATTTTCCCGTGCGTGCGAACACATGACATGAAAACACTTGAGCGGGGCGCGTTGCTGTGAAACAGGTACAGAGCCGGGGACAAGACAGAAAGTGCTGAGGGCTGAAGGCTTGTGTCTGCACCCAGCAATGTCAGAGTAATACTGGGAAACACAGTCAAGCCCTTCAGAAATAATAGAAGTACAATTACAATTCAAAATAAATGAGGATTACACATTAAATAAGACGTAATATTGACCAGATATTTAAAGACGGCATTTAAATGTGTGGTCAAATGTATTGTGTACTAAAAACACCAATATATATATCATATATATAATATATATAAATGCCTGTAAATGATTATAAAACATCTAAATGCAACTTTTCATACTGAAAAAAAAAACGTTACTGGTTGATGATGGATTCATGCAGGTTATTTTCTACTGGGTTAATGCAACTTTACATCATTTACAGGCATTTATATATATATATATATATATATATATATATATATATATATATATATATATATATATATATTGGTGGTTTTTAGTAAACATTATATTTAAAGAGGGCATTCAAATCTATTGTCAAATGTCAAGTAAGTCAAATTGTTATTTAACAAACTGTTAAATAACAAATCGGTAAATAAGACTTATTTAAGATTGTTAGATAGGTCAAGACACATTTTTAAATAAGAGGTAATCTTGACCAGATATTTAAAGATGGCATTAAAATGTATTGTCAAATGTATTGTGCACTAAAAAACACCAATATATATAATATATATATATATAAATGCCTGTAAATGATGTAAAGTTCTAAAACATCTAAATGCAACTTTTCATTAAAAAAAAGTTTTTGGTTGAAAAAAAATCCAAGCTCTGAATTGTAAAAACCTAGAACTGCGTCCTGTTTCTTTGTGCGGCCTCAGAGTTAAATTGAAGACGCCTCCGAGCTTTTTTTGACTTGCTTAAAAGCAGCTTTTAGGGCTTTGTTTTTTAAATTGCTGCACAGCGCGGCGGTGGTCATGATAAATACTATGTTATCTGAAACAATATATGTAATTCAGAATAGGACAGTTTTAGCTTCCTTGTAAGCTGTTATCTTGCACATGCATTTACATATTTATACCTGTCTGTGCCAAATTGTATTGTTTAGTTTTGCCCTAAAACTGGAGCATTATATTTAGATTTATCATTTTCCATCTTGCGTTCTCATTCTTTATGTCTGCTAGTCTTTGAGCATAGTGGTAAGACGGAGGCCACATTGGTTTTCGCTGCACATTTTGTTTGTGCATGTAACAAATAAACCTTTCCTTGAATCCTGGGGCGCTTCATGCAAATGACATGAATAAAGCAGACGTTGATTTTGTTTTCAATCTTCTTTCCGCGCATCTTTTTTTTGTTTATATGTGCCCGTGTTTTTTTTTTTTCTTTTTCTTTCTGATGTGCCTCGTCCCACCAGCGCGCGGACGTTCTTCACTGTTCAAGTTAAGCTTTCCTTCTGCTTTTGTTTGCAATAATTCCGTCTCCTCCTTTGTGGCCAGAGGATTCTTGTTGTAAATGACATGGCTGCTGGAGAAATTTAAACCCCTCAAGTAGAAGTGACTTTCAAAAGTCATAAGGAATTCTTTCTAAGAAGAAACAATGGGCGCGAAAGTATGCGAAAATCCTTGTGACTGTGACCTATGATCAGTTGTTCCCCGCTAAAAATAACATGTGATGCATCATGTGATCTAAATGTGTCTAATTCCTCGCCTTCAGAGAACAACGCTTTTACTCCTAACTTGACTCTTGAGAGCAATAACATGTGTAAGTTTGATTAATACTGTCCTACTACTGTCTGTGGTTGGATGCTAAATCACTGTGTACAGAGAGTAATTTTCCCATGCTGATGTGTTATTATCACAAAGCAGCAACCTCTGGGGCTGAAAAATTTAACTGCAGTTCCTTGAACGACCACTTGGGGCTCCAAATGTGGACCAGCTGATTCCCAATAGACCGTCAAGTTAAAACGGCAAACTCTAGAATTAAACATGTTTACAGCCTACAAACAAACATTTTTAAACACCATTTACATAATTTCTTCATTCATGACGAATGGAGAATTTTATATAGTTTATATAATTATTAATTTAAATTTTACTGAGACTTAAAGTTATGCATAATTAACGAAAATTTGAGTGACAGATAAATCTTTATCTTTAACCAGATGCAATTCCTGTTTAGTGCAGTGTGAAAACACAAGATAAAAACATATACTTGGATAAAACACATAAATACCAAGCAAACACCTTTCATCACTCTATACTGCACGGTCATCATATTATTGCACAGGCAAGACAATCCTACTTTTGTGCCCTGACTGCATTCAGTGACACCACTGCCCTTGGGTGGAGAATGTTTTTGAACAAATGAAGCTTAGCGAAAGTTCAATCGGGAAGACCGAACCGTAATTGCTTTTGGCTCTCACACACGTGGTAGGTAAAATAATTGCATTTACTGGGCTGTCAAATGTCAAAACCAGCTGATGGCATCAGCCCGGGTCTCGCTTAACCAATGGCGAGGCCGCACACATTTCACAATCAGCGTATATGGCCATATGGTGACGTCAAGGAACAAACATCCAAACAAAGGGGGGGGGGGGGGTTCCAGTGTGCGATTATTACCTGGAAACGGTGGAAGTCTGCAGGCTTGAAGTCGTTGGGGGAGCAGCCGCACCAGTCCACGATGTGCTTGTACTGGCACTTGCAGCCCAGTTTGCGGTTCCAGTTGGTGATGCGCAGGTTGTTATCCACCATGCTCTCACAGTGGGCACTGTTCTCCAGCACCGTGTGGAAGAAGGACTGCGGATTGAGAATAAAACACAAATGGGAGGTGGGGGGGAGGAGGGGGAGAGAGAGACAAAGATGAAATTCGAAAAAATTGTGCACCTTTTATTTTTTTTACAGCATCCAATTCACGGATGGAAATGGGGTTGCGGCAGAGAATGGAGCAGCTTATGATACACATCAAATTTCCCCTCAGAGATCATTCAATTCTCATCCAATCCTTGTCCACGCTTGGAAAGTCAGGCTTTACATTTTGCCTTCACTTTATGAGCGGCGCTCACCTGTCAGTCAGAGGTTAAGAAACGCTTGTTCTCGTAAAGCAGTGGGCTCCGTGTGTGTGTGTGTGTGTGTGTGTGTGTGTGTGTGCGCGGTACCTCGGCGGGCAGCAGCGTGTAGGCGTAGAAACGCTTCATGTTGGTGACCAGGTTGTCCTTGGAGTTGATGACGTACTCCACGAACATGCGGTTGAGGAGGAACCAGTCCGACCCGCCGTCCACGGAGATGGCCTCGGGGATTTTCCGGTCGCCCAGCCTCCACATGTGCGTGTCGCACTCGTAGAACAGACGGTCCAGGCCCTGCTTACGGATGAACCTGGCGAGCACGCACACACAAAGGTACGTTCAGGTCTGTACCACTGACTATTGAATACATTTAGATTTTCAAAGCAGTCAGTGCTCATTCTCTCAGTGAAACGTTCAGTGTATTGAGATTTCTTAAGAAAAAAAAAAGAGTCCACAATGATACAAACCGAGCCAAAATGTGATTTCCGCAAAATACCATTTACATAAAAACAAGCCCTCCGTGGTTCTTGTTTTCATACTGTGCATAATCAGCAGCTCATTTGAATTTTTTTTCTCCTTTACTTTCTCTAAACAGGAAATTTCCTGAGCTGTGTTTGTCACAAGAGGGTCTTTGTCTCCTTGCAGTATAGGAAAACGCACGTTTTGTGAGCGTGTAATACAATCTGTGCAAAAATCTGCACAACACGACAACCACTGATGCTTTAAAAAAAAAAAAAAAAGGAAAATACAAGCTAATGAAAAACAGAGACCTTCCCATATATGCAATATAATTCCTAACGCTGTTTCCTTGTTGCTTTTTTTTTTTTTTTTTTTTTTTACAGCTGAAGCCTCTTCTCTCCTTTACCTTAAGCGACTTGACAAATGTGTTCACACCTGTCACTACACACTTCTATCGGCAGCAGGAAGAGTGGCACCCTGCATACATAATGGATGCTGTTGCTCCGGTGAACGTATCAGGTCGTAGACGGAGGGAGATGAAGTTCACGTTGACCCGGTCACGCTGTTCCCTCCGCTCTCAGAGCACTGACAATGACTGCTGATGTTTTGACCTTGTGTGTCTCATACACACAAGCGTGCGCATTCACAGATGACATCTTACAAATATATTCGTAAAGTGTGTGTGTGTTTTTTATTACTTGTAATTTAAAGGGCTCTCATATTTCAATATATTTCTAAACACTATGTATGACATTATAATTGGTAAATCAGAATCAAAAGGATGCACATCAGCCTCACTCTGAATTAAATACTTTGTGCTACAAACACACAAAGGTAGTGCTGAGTCATGCTGCGCTGAGTCATGCACCCATGCGGGGACTATTTTGTGTGTGTGTGTTTATTTTTGTTGATTTTTTTCGCTCGGTGTCGGGTGATGACCGGTCCGCCGCTGGGGCGTGATGTGCAGGAAAACACAGGGCAGCGTGAGACGGGAGCTCTGGCGGCGTCCTCGCCTCGCTCGCCACACCAAGAAGGTTAATTAATGAAGCCACAGATGGGAGCTAATTGCATTATGATTCAGTGACCACGCCGAGCTGGCAGCAGAGCGCCGTGTGCGTGCACGTGCATGTGTGTGTGTGTGTGTGTTTACGAGTTAGAGACACACAGCTAGTGAGAGACAGGGCGAGGTGTTGTTTTCAGGGGAGTCAAATAAAGTTGAAAGATTTGCATCTCACCTGGCATTGTCCCTGCCGTGGGACTTGATGAAGTTCATGTCTCGGTATTTGGACAGGAAGGCCACCAGCTGGTTGTTGGTCCTGAAAATGGAGAGAAGTGATTTACTTTTTAACAGGAAAACATATGGTGAGTACTAGCGGGAAGTGGAACGGGGGGGGGGGTTCTGCAGGACACGCTATAGGCGCAATGTGACTTCTGCAGGATGCAATATGCAAATAAGAACCTGTGAACAGATGATATGATAAAAGTCTCTTAGAACGTTCTGCCAATAGTTTTGGTTATTTCACATTAGATTTAGCAAAATTTTAAAATAAATTTTAAATCAAACCGCACCAACAGAGCCCTTCTTCCTCATTGGAACATTCAGAATCTATGAATATGCATTTTTGGCAATAATTGGCTTCATGCTATTGCATAGCAGCAAAACTCAACTGCACAATGAAGCTAAAATGCCCAATTTAAATATTAATAAGCATAAAACATTTCGCGAGTGGAGTCGGACTTCAGTGTTCACTTCCGATGCGAACGTCTTCGGGGGCCTCAGCCCCCTCATTCCTTCCAATCCAATAAAACTATTTAGGATTATACAAAAGATTGTGCTATCCATGATTTTGATGAATGACTTCACGCTGGTCTTATATTGTAGGGTAGTTTTCTCCCTCACACACGGGCCAGACAGGCTAAAAGCTTTGCTCTGCAGGCTACACCCCAGTCAATGGCTCTAACATTTCATCTGTGGTGGAGCCTTTTCATGACGGCTTGGCTTGCCTTTTCTAAAAGAGCAGCAAGGCCCTGGTATAAAGCTCAAGGATCAGTGGGGGGAGGGACAAGCGCATATTAATGTCATTTTCTCTTGAAGGAGCAATTTCACAGCCTGGGGGGCTTATCTTAGGAGGTCCTGAGCCATAAAGCTGAACTGATGATATGCTGTACAGACACATGCAGTTGCCCCCCAACCCAGCAAACACACACACACACACACACACACACACACACACACACACACACACACACACACACACACACACACTCACGCATGCACGCTGCCAGTAACACAATATACATGCAGAAAGACGTGCAAATTCTTACACAGGCACGCACACACACACACACATACAGCGAGGAGGAATGCATGGCGAGCTCCAGTTTTGCCACCTGAATGGTCGCCCTGCCCACTGGGTCGAGTTTGCTTACTGTCAGCCCTGACTGCCACCCCCCCCCACACACACACACACACACACACACACACACACACACGCTTCTCTGCTTTCGAAACTAGGGCTGAACTGTTCATCAAAGTGTTATTTAAATCACTGCAATTTGAGAAAATCACAAGAGGTGCAGTATTTGTTCAAGATAAAATATTTGCCGTAATACAATTTAACACATCTGTGGTTTCAGACAACAAAATAATATAGCAAATCACAGTGCAATTGCAATATCAGTGAAAATTTAATTGCAATTAGATACTTTCTCAAAATAATTCAACCCTATTTCGAACCCTGCTGAAACACTTCAATGTGCACCTTATTGATATCACAGCCAATTAAACGTCAGAATTTTGCTGCTGCTTCACTTTCATGGGCTTACTGTTAAACTCATAATGTGCCCTTTTTACGACAACGACTTTAAATCTATTATTCCAGAGGGGAAGAGTTGACTGCCATGGCTGCTGAAAAACAATCCATCTGATGAAAGCTGGAAAAACTTATAAAAACTTTTGTAGCTTCAATAACATGAAAAGTGCCAGGGAAGTTCTGATGTCTTTAGGATGACTTTTTTTTTTAAATAAGTTGATAAAGGCTTTTTTCACAGGAAGTAATGACACCTATCACTTACAAAAAAAAGTGACAAAGCAGAAGAGATGGGAAGATATAAGGCAGCCAGTCATTCACACTTCCTAAAACCTGCAGCGAATCTATGAAAGGATTTTTTTTTTGGGGAGGTAAAATCAAGGTGAACATGTAGATAAAAGCTGGGAAAGGCAGTTATACTTTCTTGACAAAGCAAGCATGTAACTCATCCTCTGGCCTCTCTAGATGGTCACACACACACACACACACACAAACACGTAGTATACCCCCCCCCTGGAAACACAGCCCCTCTGCTGGTGTGAGGGGCTCTGGATTTGCCTTTGAGAGTCATCCATGCGGCAGGACAGACATTATCAGGGAATTAGAGGGGAAATAATGCTTGTCTCCAGTCCCACTGATAACAACAGCAGTAGTCAGGGCAGCGCGGGGCAGGGGAGCCCCCTGCATTCCTGCCTGCACCAGCGCGGTATGTCACAACGCCGCCTGGCAGCAAATATTCTAACTTAAAGCTGAATTAAGGGGCCGGTGAGGGTTTCACCATACAGATTTTCTATACAAATACAATAGGGTCAATGGAAATGATTTATTTTAGCTCATAGTGAACTGGAAGGTTTCCAACGAGTGCTGTAGTAAGTCCATACTGATAATGTAAGGCTGTATTTATTTCTAAAGGGAGAATGCCTCTTTTCACCTGATCCCCTTCCAAAGAGCTCAGAGAGGATTTTTTTTTAAGTACAAAACAGATTAATGATTTTCAGTTTCCTGCTCGACGGAACTCCCTCCTTGAGCAGGGGCCACACCTGCAGGTTTGATCTACAGGCAGGTCAAGCTGCTAGAGAAGAAGGAGATATAAGAAATATAATAAGAGTGCAATTCCCACATTTCCATATAGAGCAGATCCAAAACATCCTTCTCCTAACCGCTTATCCTCGCCCGCTTGCCTCTCCCTGTCATTTCTGCCTCTTGGCTCCTTCTTTCGCTCCATCAATCGTTTCGTTACCCAACAGATGGGGTTTAAAACCTCCGCTGTCAGCCCTTTTCCTCAATGGTATCACCCTCATGCAAATGAGGATGCAAAAAAAAAAAAGACAGGAGGAAAAACGGCGTCTCGGGCGCACGCACGCACACGCAAATACCTTTTAATTGCGCGCCGGCAGACAGGCAAACAGGAAGGATAAATAAGCGCCGTCACAAACAAAGACAGGTGCTGTGAAACACTGAACTATGCAGACTACGCACACGCATACACGCGGCGATATAAACTAACCAAACACAGCAAGGCTGGAAACCACCGAGTGGCCCGCCATCTTGGCTCGGGCTGTGGTGACATCAGATCCAGCTTGGTTTTTACCCGGTGGCTATTACGGCTTGTCTGAATTCAACTGGTGGACATCTGGCTGCTCAGGAGAGATAACTCTCTCCTTAATAGGAGGATTTTAATTGGCTGCTGCAGAGCAACATCAAAAACCCAGCAGACCCTAAACTCCCCGAAGGACTATAAACTCACATTAAAAAAAGAAGAAAAAAAAAAGAACAAGTCGAGAATTTTCTCCTCCGATAGCCTATTTCCACGACTTCATGTCCACTTCATATAGACTTTGTGGCATTTAATTACCTTTTACACACTCTTAAAAGGGATGTTTTCGAGTGGAGGGATGCCTTTCGGACCGTACAGTACACAACAGGCCCGGGGAAAGTCAATAGGTATTGAGCCCGGGCAATTAAATCGTAATCAGTTCACCATGTAACCCATTCAATGGAGTGGCGAGCGGGGAAACGAGGAGGAGAAGGTGCGAAGGAATAGTGTTTGAGAAAAAGCAGAGGTTCGACTTCATCGATCTGTTTGGTTTGGAGTGACTCTTATTTAAAGCTCACACATAACCACAGGAGCCTGGACCAGTATTGAATTCCCTCCATATTGGCTGCGAGCAGAGTGTTATTGTTGTGTGTGTGTCTGGTTCCTGCTTCTTAAAGAGTAAAAACAAAAAAAAAACCTATGCACATATCTGTCATCTATGAAGGACACTAGAAATAAACATCACAGATCCCCCCTCCTCTGTTACCTGATGGGGTAGTCAGCCGCGCTGAGGTTAATGAAGAAGTCCCAGCTCCAGTCCCTCATGGCGAGCAGGTCGGCCATGCTCCGGAGGTACATGGTGAGCAGGCTGGCGCCGCCCCAGATGGTCGCCATGCGCCACGGCGTCACCCTCACGTTAGGGTACTGAGCGGCCAGAGCGAGCACCTGCCTGTGCAGGTAGTTGGAGCGCTGGGACGGAGAAGAGAGGGGAGCGGATGCAGGTTAGAGCGGTTGTTAATTGGTTGATTGACTCAGAAAACATCATGGACGACAATGAAAATGAGTCCAGGAATTGATTCTGCGTCACTTCCATAGACTGATGTGTTGTTTTCTATAGTACCTTGAATTACCAAATAATAACCCAGGCTTTTATTTGTTTCAATCACTTAATCAGGTGTTTATTTGACAAAAGTCTTATTCAGCAAAACTTAAACCAGTATACTTAAAACTTAAATTAAACCAGTATGACTACCCTATAACTTAAGATTTTTTCTAAAGTCAGATTATAGTACTGTAGTTAAAGGTCTCTGGCGGCTCCTCCTGAGTTTTCCTCTGCATATTTTACGACAGACAGTTTGAATTTCATGGTGCAGTTTTACATTTTTTTTTGCTGCACAGGAGCCACAGCGATCGATTTTAAGCAATATTACCAAAGAGGGGGTTCTTTAACCTCATATACGTCATACGAACACGGCACTTGTAAAAACAAGAGGGAAAGTGCCAGTGGTGATGTCTTCTTCCATGGTTTTCTTGTTTTGAATGAATTTGATTCTGCGTTTATTTGGAACAGGCAATCATTTCACCTGGCACTTAAAAAGGACCTGGCCGTTAATTTAACTATTATTTGATAATTTACTGTATGAATGTTTTCCAGAAATCTAAACTATTAGACATCAAGCAATGAAAAAAAAAAAAAAAACAATTGTCCTGTATTAATAATATAATCGTTACTCTGTAACTACAGTAGAATAAACTAAATAAATAAGTAAATCATGGTGACATATATTTCCACATCATTCTGCTGAGCCACAACTGGGTTTCCATCAAAATATTATAAAATTCCGAACAAATTTTGTGAAATTCGCAAAAAGAAAATGTGAATTGATACCCGCTTTCATATGCTAGTGCGATAGTTCGCCTTGCGATTACGTCATAGGAGAACGTGACTGTGTCTATGGCAACAGTAGACACTCAGCTGACACCCAACAGCTGATCATGGATAATTTACTGGTGAAATTTTATTAGCTGTGGAAATGTTTCTGTTCTTCGTCCCCCCGCTACACACACACACACACACACACACACACACACACACACACACACACACACACACACACACGCGATTTTTCAGCCTTTTTTTAAGTTCTAGTGTTCTATCCAAATTTATATACCTGCAATTTTTAAAAATGCGAAATAGGAAATGATGGATGGAAATGCAACAAGTATCGTGCCAAGAAGAGAAGACTGCAACAACATGGATGATGATGCAGATTTAATTTTTTGCATTTAACCAATGAGAACTCACCATTTATCCTTGATGGAAAAAAAATTTTTCAGAATAAAACTTTTTATTCCCAAAGATCTGTATTTTGACATATATGTAACATTGGGCATTAGTGGTAAACATTCCATATTAGGATACTTAGTATATGTCACTTTGGAACAAGTTAAGTTTAGACATAAAGCCTCATAAGGAAGAGTCTGGATGAACCAAAGTTCTTGTTACACCTGTGTCATTGTGGGTCCTTATGGTTTAACTCACCTGATCGACGTGGATGTAGTAGTAGTGGCTGGTGTGGTAAATGGCTTTGAAGAGTCGCTGGAACTGGCGAGAAGCCCTCCCGTGGACCACCAGGACAAACGCTATCCTCACCGGCTTGGATGGGAAACTCTCAGCGGAGTCCTCGTCCCAGTGGATGTTGGTGTTGGCTTTCCCTGCACACACACACACACACACACACACACACACACACACACACATACACAACAATGGTCATGTACCCACACAAGTGAATATGAATGCCCTATTAGCTGCACTTAATTCACATTCTGCAGTTCTCACGGATTCCAGTCAGTAATATATTCAGCGTCTATTTGCAAGTTTGATTACAAAATCAAATCTGTTATTTATTTGAAGCTGCACAAACAGTGCCATTAGTCACTCTACGATAGGGAGCTCAGATAATGTCTCAGAGGCAGGAGGAAAGCGAATGCAAAAGCATAATAAACATACTTATTAATGATAATTAAATGTTATTCTTTTATTAAACAATGGACAGAAATAGCTAGACAACAATGTTGCTAAGCAACACAGTAAGCAGCAGTCAGAGGGGTGATTAGCATATTCATAATAAGCAACCGCTATGTCACAAATGAGCATTCGCCGGGTACTTTACATCGTCTCCGAGGCAGTACCTGTTTTATAATTACCAATCAAGATGCTGTCGATGACAATATTCAAGCATAATGCGACCATTATGCCTTAAACAACACTGATTGCAAAGGGCAGGAACAAGTCGGCTTCCACTGTCATGAAAATGCATCCAAATCAGGCGTTCTCGGGAGGACAAATTGAGCAGGATTATGCACGGAGGCAAAAAGCCATGCCACGGCTGACATATTAATAAATAGCTGAATAAATAAGGACAAAAAAAAGTCACACAGCTACTTAAGCTCTGCTGTGGGGAGCAAAAATAAAAAAAAAAAGAAAGACACAAAATCATGACTCATTCATCTGTTTTCTTATGTGATTGAATTGGAACCATGATATTTTTACTGAGTGTAACGCTGTCCTCATTGTATAAGTGTATAAAGTCAGTCCCCTGGAGATTTCGGGGATGGAGCATGGTTCGACGTCGCGGCCTCGCTTCTCTCAGGCACTAAAAAAAAAAACCCAGAAGATGCCTGAGATTTTCACACAAATGGCGAACGATAAGCGAGCGAACACCTCGCCGGTCACGGCCTCCGCAAAGCCACTATCGAATTGGACAATTACGGTCGTCTCCGGGGAGCCGTCGGTAACCTCGTATAACTCAATTGTGTGACACCGTAACTGCTGGTGAGCAAACACACATCACCCCGCAGAGCCCCCCCCCCCCACCTCGAAGCCGTTCTGCACCGCTGGGTCCCCCCAACGTTATCGCAGCCACTGTTTGTTTTCAAGCCTTCCGTTATTACAGGAAACGTGCACACGCGGCTCACCAGACATATTTGTTCACAGAACGTGCCTTAAGGAGATTAATGAGTATAATTTGGGAATTCTAGCTCCCGAGAGCCTGCCCGTCGCTGATGAGGTGGGAGAAGCCGGGGGAATATGGTAAATGGACTGCGTTTATGGAGCGCTTTTCTAGTCTGGCGACCACTGCGAGGGCTTTTACGGCGAGTGTTCGACATCCAGCCGTTGCCGTGCATGGTGTCAACCTGCCCCCCCCCTTTTATCACATTGTTTCTACTGCTCATTCACCCGTTCACACCTATTGACACTCACAACCATGGTCAGACTTGGATGTCTCCTTCAACCTGAGCTGCAGACGCCCTGATATTGAGTTTGGCTTTTTTTCCCTTTTCTCGTTAAGGATTTTTAAATAGGGCCCTTAGTTCTACATCACAAGGTTATGTTCTACTCACCCGAAGTGTTATTTTCACATTTGTTGATCTGCTGTAGATTTTGAGTTTTGGAGATATCATGAAACAGCTTCCTATGGACAAAGTGATGCAGACCAGAACATAGGATGTTTCTCATTCATTGATTATGGTACAGTAGCACTGATTACTTGTAGGTGTGTTTCGTGTTTTGTTCAGTTTTTAGTTTTTTTTTAATTAATTGTAGTAAATGTTCATTGGCAGCTCCATTGATTGTCTAGTTACCTTAGCTGGTACAACACCTGGATAACACCTTCTTCCATTTGGAGAGAGAACCTGATGTGAAGGCAGCCATCTTCCTTGCAAAGCTGGCAGCTAAATTCAATTAAAAAAAAACTAAAAACTGAACAAAACATCACATACACCTACAAGTTATTAGTGCTACTGTACCAAAATCAATACATGAGAAACAACATATGTTCTGGTCTGCATCACGTTGTCCATAGGAAGTTGTTTCATGTCTTTAAAACAGAAAATCTTCAGCAGATCAACAAATGTTGAGGCCTAATTAAAAAACAAAAAAAACGGTCTTAACCTTTTAAGATTTATGTGTACATGACCAAGTTGTCTTCTCTTTATACGTTTGACAGGCGCGGACTAAGAAACCTTCATCTCTCCCGTTCAACTCGGCTCATTCATACAAATGTAAGGGCAGGCGTCCAACATGGCTTCATTTAAAGGTTGACCACAAGGGTGAGGTTAATGACACGCTCCCTTGACTCCAATTGGCCGAGCCTCCTGTCAGTCACTTATACTTATTTCTTTCTATGTGTGTGTATGTGTGTGTGTGTGTGTGTGTGTGTGTGAGCCAGCTCAGGGAGGGGGGTGAGGATGGGGGGGGGGGGGGGGGGGTGACCCGCTGTGGGCCGTATCAGATTGAACAGTAATTGGTAGCCAGCTAAGAAGGTTCACTGGTTTGCTTTGCACACGGATAATTGGCCGGTCGCTCCACAAAGCACTTTGAGAGTGTGTGCTATACTAGCTAGCTGAACTAATGAGCACTGCTGTGTGTGTGTGTGTGTGTGTGAACTTAGATTTTCCTTTCAGTTTTGTTGAGCGTGTGCGTTTATCCACATAAGAGCTCCGTGTGCAGCATTTGTCTGTACCTGCAGTCTGTCGACATTCGGTCCTGTTGCAAAGGAAAAAAAAGAAAAAAAAGAAGCGGCAGCCTCCCCTTGAACTCATCACTCTTCATCATCCCTCCCATCGCCTTCCTCTCCCCTGTCTGCTATCTCCTCGCTCTCTTCCTCCATCTACCCGTGAAACTTTGGGCTCTTCCCCAACCTGGCTCTCATAATGTCTGGGGGATGGTGTCTGCTCCTTAAAATCAGCCACAATGCCAGATTAAAAAAAAAAAAACACTAGTGTGTTTGATGAATAAACCAAAATCGCATTTGGTCACAGCAGGAAATGTGTGTGACATTTCTGTAAACCTGCAGAAGCTTTTTGTTTTCTTGTTTTTCATTTTCAAACCACTCGCATGCAAGGTTATTATTGTTAACAAAATGATGAAAACATCATTAACTTAAATTACTGTCCTACATCAATACATTTTTTGTGATGGTATGATGTTTTTTGGAGTTCTTAATGCACCTGCATGTTTTCTGAACCTTTTCTAAATCTCATCACTGCAAAGAAATACCTCATTTTACAAATAAATTAGTATTTTCCGAAAACTGACTTAAAAAAAAAAAAAAAGGAAATGAAATGATTGAAAACAACAAGTCAAAACTATTTCAACCTTATTTTGTGGCAGCAGAAATTTTTTGGGATGAATTGAAATAAAAACAACAGAGCCAATAAATAAAGGAAAAGCATTCAATAGCCAGTGAATGTAAGGAATGTGGTGTAATGTACAATTACTTTTTCTTTAGAGCTTAGAGACTAGTGTACCCTGAAACAAATGAGCTAAAAGGTGCTAAATCTATAGGAAACTTCAGCATTTCATTGTTTTTGAATATAGCTGCTTTACATTTTATTTATGTACAGATATTCTCCAGTTTAAAGCTATTAGCTATAACAAGCTAGTTGCCAGCTAGAAAAAACATCATCCATTAGCCTAGCTAGCATGTTGGAGCATCATGTATTCACTGATGCTAATATGCTAATACCAGAACTAATATGCTAATACCAGAACTAACTGGTATTGACTATAGCTGCTTTACATTTTATTTATGTACAGATATTTTCCAGTTTAAAGCCATTAGCTATAACAAGCTAGCTGCCAGCTAGAAAAAAAAATCATCATTAGCCTAGCTAGCATGTTGGAGCATCATGTATTCACTGATGCTAATATGCTAATACCAGAACTAACACAATTGCTAATCTGGCCGAGGCCTCAAGGACAGACTACCGATCAAATCAAATAGACAATTTTCCGCTAACAAGGTAGGGACGCACACACACGTGCAAACACAAACAGAGAGTGAAAGCTAACACATTGGCAGGCGGCAGGCAGAGAGTAAGAAAAAGAAAAGTGATTTAATTTAGCTGTCGTGTTGTTATAGCCCGGCCACCAGGGGAAAGCCCTCTTCCATTCCTTTGTCTCTTCTGATCAAACTGTCAGCTTGAATAGGATGTTTCCGTGCGAGATGACAGGAGCTTAGGTACAGAAAAACGATACGGCCGCTCCCGAGGAAGAGAGGGAGGGGGGGGACGTCACCGAAGTCGCAAAGTCACCGAGCACCGAGAAACACGAGTGAGAGCCGCTAAAGGTGCAGTATCTGTGGGGAGCAGGCCGGGAAGCATAATAGCCGTCTCCTCCCCCCCTGCTGGGCCTGCTGCATTCAGACCAGTCCCATGTAAATGCAAGTGTGTGTGTGTGTGTGTGTGCACTTTCACTTCAACATGGTTGCTGATGCATGCTGCTCACCAACGGTGGAAGCCACGACAGATTTCGTTTGCAAAATCCACAACCAACAACTGCAGACGCCCGTAAATTTCTATATAAAAAAATGTGTGTGTGTGTATTTGTTTGTGTTTGATGAAGGAAAATAAAAAAAAGGGGGGAGAACCTGTGTTCTGTGGCCAGCTTGACAAAACAAATGGAAATTGGAAACCAATTTGGAGAGAATACAAGCAGCATCCCCATTTTCTCCAACAATTTACTTCACCAATTACACATCAGCAAAAAAAAAAAAAAAAAAAAAAAGGCAGCGCTCGGCTTTGACGAGAATTGCAATTACAAGAACAGGAAATGTTTTACTATGTACTGAAGCCTGACTGATCAGACTTTGTACTTTGGGCTTTGCGGTTGTTAGGATTTTTTTTCCCCCCAAATCTTTTCTTGTAAAAACGAGATTGTACATCAGAGAGCAGAAGGGAAATAATGTGAATAAAATAAATGTCACACACGCCTCGCCAGGAAAGGACACCCGAGTGCATTATTTCCAGGAGATTTGTTGTATTTTTAGTAATGGGCCTGCACACCGCACAAGTGCAAACCTAGCCTACAGTGTTTGGTGAAGGGAGGATTCAGCAGGACGCGGCCTCCGTCACGGCGTCCGTGTCCTTCTTCATTTTAAGAGTGATTTTATTAGTACTAAATCATTCCGTTTGACCAAGCAGTCCATTTTTTTAAACATGTAATGTATAAAAGGTATTGCTCGAAAACATTTGCAGCCTACTCAGCGATCTAAATTCACCCTGAGGCCCGTGATGGGTGTCGACCCGCTCGACGAGACGCCAATCGCACGAAATACATAATTCGTATTAACCGCTAATCAAACAATCGGACTCACCCTCGAGGGGGCAGTAGCGGGTGACCTTCTCGGGCATCAGCTGACTCTCCTTGTGGCGGCAGTACACCTCGGCGATCTGCTGCCGGCACTCTCTGGTCTTGGCCCGCGACAGCGCAGAGATGGCCTCCTTTCCGCTGATCTCGCACTTGGGCGGCTGGTCGTAGGTCACGTCCGGCGGCGCCGCCGTGGCCTGCCTCCTGCTGGGGTGCTGGTGCCGGTGCTGCTGGGCCTGCTGGGCCTTCTGCGGGGAGCGGGGGTTCTGCTGCTGCTGCCGCGGCTGCTCGGCGAGGGAGGCGTTGCCGCGGGCCACGGGCAACACCTCGTTGGAGCTGCGGCCCAGGCTTGGGGAGCTGTCCCGCCACGTATGCTGCTGCTGCTGCTGGGAGCGGGCCTTGTCCGGCGGGGGCTGCTTGCCGGGGGCGCCGACCGACTGGCGGTGCGGCTGCGAGCGGGCGCCGAAGTTGCTATTGTCTATGTTCTCAAAGTCTTTGGGCACGGAGTTCTCGTTGTTGCTGTCCACGCGGCTTTTCTCCTTCGGCCGGTGGGAGTAATAACCGTCCTGGGTGGAGATAAGGAGGAGGAACACAAGGGGAGTGGAGGGAGGAGGAGGGGGGAGAAGAGGAGGAGGAGGAGGAGGGGGGGACAAACAAGAAAAACAAGATCAGAATTGAGTGAGCGCGGTGCATATCAAATGTCGGATTAACAATCAATGTGGCATGTATGAGTGGGCAGCGCCGCGTCGAACCGTGAGGCATGAAATGAAGTAGCGCGGTATTGAGTGCGAAGGGGCCACGAGGCAGGTAGGTGACGCGGGGCCGAGGGCTCCGCCGCGCAACGCCGCGCCATCATCAGATTAGCCCCGGTTTCAATTAAATTCTCCCTCAAATGGGCCCAGCACTCTTGGTAAACAGATTACCAAGAGGGGATAAAGGGATAGAATGTGACTGTGAGTTTGTGTGGGTGTTTATGCGTGTATGTGTGTGTGTGTGTGTGTGTGTGTGTGTGTGTGTGTGAATGCGTGTACACATTTCTTTTTTTTTTTTCTTTCCGCCTGAGCCACGCGAGAATGTGAAGAAATCGTAGCAGTGTGGCGTGTGACTGGAGAGGCTGCACTTGTCAGGGCTGTGCGTCTGCATATGTGAGATAGTGTGTGTGCACTTATGTGTGTGTGTGTGTGTGTGTGTGTGTGCAATTTCCCTATCTTTCCAGCAGAACAGGCTGAAAGCGAAGGGTGGAAAGAGGAAAAAAAAAAAAGGGTAATGAGTGAAAGTGGGGGAGCGCGAGGCGAAGGAGCGCTGACACGAGGCACGAGTTCCGCGCCCAGGAAGCGTCGGCCTGTTCCGGCGAAAATGAGCCGCTGTGCATCACACGGAAAAAACTAAAGGAAGCTGCCAGGCCGCCACACCGCCGCCGCACACCTTGCCAGGCGTGCATTTACAAGACACGGGAGGGGGAGGGGGGGGTTGCTATATAAGGTACGTGAGACAGAATGGAAGCAGCGGATGCTATTGTGAGCCAGCCTCTCAGCATGGAAATGTCTTTTCCGCCCCCCTGAAGCCGAGGCCTGTTATCAGCCCCCCCCCCCCCCCCTCCCCTCACCCCACCCCGCCCTTCTGCAAACACCTTGTTCCGCCACAATTACAAAGATGGCTGGATGACACACTTTCACGCGGCGGGAGAGACGGAGGTGAGAAGAGAAACAAAAGGCGGACGGAGAGAGGTGATTCTCGTTGTCAGCTTCTTTTAAGCGGTTTCCTTTGGCAGGGGGGCTTGATTCTACCTTTTAGCTCCTCACGCCACCCCCCCCCCCCCCCTCCGCTTCCTCTTCCCCCTTCACTCATTTCTCTGCACGCGTCTCTGACTTTCCCTTCACACTTCCCTTCACTCGTCCCTCCGCTCTGCCGCTCTCACCTCTCCTCCCTCCTCTCCCATCACGTCCCTCTCCGCAGACTTCCCTCTGACTGTCATAACCTTCTCCCTTTTTGCTTTTCTCCCCCCCCCCGCCGGTTTAGACAGACCGTGTTTGTCTTGAATGGCAGAACCTGCTAATCCCGCGTGTAACAGCTGCTTAGGCCAGTGATCACCTAAAAAGAAATCCCCTACTTGCGGCGTTTCAAAGGGGGAATGCTTCAGCGAGGCTAATCCACGCCGGATGTGTGCCGAGGTAAAAACTAGCGCATTCACGATTAAGTGTGTACAGAGCACGCTTCCCGTAGACTTTTCTTTTCCGGAAAAGTGGCCATTTTTTTTTAAGGGAGGGAGTAATACGTCCCACTACTAGAGACATAAGAACACGGGCCACACGGTTAAATTGGAGGAGAGCTAACACTTCCCTGTATAAATAAAACAGACAATACATTGCTGCACGAATATTTTCTTCAGCAATTCAACAAAATCAATTTAGCATGTACAAGGTCTGAAAACTATATGAAACACACACACACAATACAGATGACACTTATTAAGAAGACATACAAAAGGTTTGATGAGTGATGAGTGAGCATTCAGCCGAGAGTTTCAAGCTTTTTCTCAGTCACTCACACCCGTTCACACAAATCACTTTTCATCTGAAAAG